>CM067346.1:59321870-59516650 GCA_034190875.2 Urechis unicinctus | reverse complement strand
AAAAGAAGCGAGTGCGTCAGCCCCGCGATGTCAAGAACCCTAAACTAAAAAAGAGGATGGAATCCCCTGATGACCCTTTTACCCCCCGGCTGTGAAAAAACCGCACCCCGTCTTCTTTTTGTCTTCTCAAAATCAAATCCATGTGTTCAATCATTCTCCAATCACAAGGAAGGTGTAAAACAAGGAACATGGTCTAATTGTGGAATGAAAATACTCACAGCCAGTTATGACAAGACTGCCAGATTGTTTGATGTTGAAAAAGGTATATCTGGATTTACCCATGTATATTTCCAAAGTCATGTATGATTTGACGTGTATTTGTCAACCGAGTCTATCACGCATGTCATTTATCAATGATAATGTTACTGACCAGCATCAAGATTCAAATGCTCGATTGCTTTTTGAAATTGTGATATTCAGGGGTTCAAGTACAGCAGTACAGTCAGGAGAACTTTGTGACGTGCATAGTATACCATCCGGTACATTTACACTCCTTCATCTCTGGGAGTCGCAATTGTCTACCCGCTGTTGTATCCCTGCTGTTCGAGGTGTTATTTGTTCACATATTGCTATAACGTGATGGCTTAAATAAAGATAGCTCACGCTACCAGCGTCTGATTACAACATGGTGGCAGCGGTTTCAACCCATGTTAACAGCGCTCACATGCCATTGACGGTACAATTTACTATCACTTTAGGTGAAAGAGCATAGTGGGTAACTATGTAGTATAATTTAGCTTTAACACATGTACGCTACACACGGTGCAGACTGAAGTTAAAGATTGCTACAAAATCCATTCGTTTAGAAGAGCGACGGAAAAACAAGAAGCCCATAACATATTTGATCAGCTGTCAAATATTCGAGATAACCATGGCGACTTACCATATTCCAGCACCTTCACCTATGTCATTGGTTGGGAATGTGGCTAGTAATTGGCGAGACTTTGAAACAGCTTGGGAGTACTACAGTATTGCCACTGAGCTTGATAAAAAGTTGACAAATGAAGATACAACTGTCAACGAGGCTGGGGGCCTACAAGTTGCGGCAACATTGTGCTCCGTGATGGGGACAGAATGCCTGAAAGTCATGAACAGTCTCCCTACTCTCACGGCTGAGAACAAAAGAATCCCAAGCAAATTCTTGATGCATTACGAGCTCACTTCATTCCTCAAAAGCATGTGCTGTACGAACGCTTCAAATTCAACACAGCCGTTCAGAAAGGAGAAACAGCTGATGAGTTTCTGATACGACTCCGTCAACTTGCAGAATCATGTGAGTTTGGAACCCTAAAAGACAGCCTTATTCGGGACCGATTAGTTATTGGGACTACAGATGATGCATGCAGGGACAGACTTCTTCGAGAAAGACCTGTTCCAGACCTCAGCAGATGTATTGAGCTGTTACGGGCTAGCGAACTCTCAAAGTCCCACAAGCAAGCCTTGTCAGGGAACACACCTGCATTTGTTGACTACTTGTACAGGAAAAACAAACAGCAGTCAGGAAACCATCTGAAATCAACGAAAGGAGTACATACAAACTCCAAACCTTCAGGTCGACCTCCAAGTCAAGGTCAATGTCAAGGTCAGATCAAAAGCCAGAATAACAGACAGTCAGCCTGTCACTGGTGTGGTAAACGTCCTTGCCATAAGAGATCTGACTGCCCTGCTAAGGAAGCTATCTGCAATAAATGCAAAAAGAAAGGACATTACTCTGCTGTCTGCAGATCATTCAAATCAATCAACGAAATGAGCTCAAATGTTGACTACGTTGATATACCTTTGAACATGGAATCACAGTTCTTGGGAGAAATCCATTCAATACCAGATAACTTTTGGTCTGCAGATCTACATGTCAACGACAACCCTACGAGTTTTAAACTAGATAGTGGAGCTAAAGTGACCATAATCAGCGACTCTACTCCTTGGATAAAAAATGTTACTCTCCAACCCACTACAAGGGAATTTAGAGGACCAGGAGATGTACCACTCTCACACTTAATCTGTGGTGAGCTGAATCATGCACAGCTGAAAACGGGTGATGCTTCAGTTACAGAGACAGTTTATGTCATGAAGGGACAGAAACACAATTTGCTCAGCAAAACAGCAATCCAGTCTCTCAGTCTCCTGACACCATCATCCCATGTGTACTCTGTGGAGACCACTCCCGACTTCAAGCAAGTGTTCCCTCAGCTCTTTATCGGACTAGGCAAGCTTAAGAAGGAAATAAAGATACATCTACGCCCTGACACCATTCCTACCTGTCTATATACACCAAGGCGAGTTCCCCATCCACTGGTGAAGAGGGTGGAAGATGAACTCAAGTCTATGGAGAAAGCTGGTGTTATTTCTGCAGTGAGTGAACCAACAGAATGGTGCTCGGGTATGGTGTGCGTTCCTAAGCCAAACGGTAAAGTGCGCATCTGTGTAGATCTTACAGCACTTAATAAAGCAGTCAAACGAGAGGTCCACCCAATGGCAAGTGTGGATGAAAATCTTGCAAAGCTTCAAGACAGCTGCATCTACTCTAAACTAGATGCCAATTCTGGATTCTGGCAGATTGCATTGGACAATGACTCAAGATTGCTAACAACCTTTGTCACACCCTTCGGGCGTTTCTGCTTCAATCGCCTGCCCTTTGGGATAAGCTCAGCACCGGAAATATTCCAGCGCACTATATCACAGCTTTTGGAAGGGCTAAAGGGAGTCGTATGCCACATGGATGATATTCTTATCCATGGTCGCAACCAACAGGAACATGATCAACGAGTAAGAATGGTTTTGACAAGGTTACAAACTGCTGGTATCACTCTCAATGATAAATGCGAGTTTTCAAAGAAAAGAATAACCTTCTTGGGGCACATCCTGTCGGAGCATGGTATTGAAGCAGACCCAGCAAAAACCGAAGCAGTAAGAAACTTCCCAACACCCTCCAATGTTACAGAACTCCAGAGGTTTAACGGGCATGGTCAATCAGTTGGCAAAATTTATACCAGACTTAGCATCTATCAATGAGCCTCTGAGACAACTGCTGCGGAAAGAGCAACAGTGGCTCTGGGATACACCACAAGAGATGGCATTCGAGACAATCAAACAGAAATTGATATCTACAGAGGTCCTAGCACACTATGACACAAAGAGGCAAACTATAGTGGCTGCAGATGCTAGCCAGAATGGGCTTGGGGCAGTACTTCTTCAGGTGGATGATTCTGGGCGTCGACGTCCCATTTGTTATGCGTCCCGATCCCTAGCCCCACATGAACAGCGATATGCTGTTATCGAAAAGGAAGCCCTGGCTGCCACATGGGCATGCGATAAATTTGCTGATTATGTGACTGGCACGCATTTCACGCTCGAAACAGATCACAGACCTTTGGTACCTCTGCTCTCTTCTACAGATCTCTGCAAACTACCACCAAGAGTTCTGCGATTTCGACTGCGTCTAATGCGGTTCACTCCAGATGTTAAGTATGTGCCTGGATCTATCCAGACTACTGCTGATGCATTGTCAAGAGCACCTACAGTTTCCGCGAATGAAGGTGATGCACTCTTAGAGGAGGTAGAAAGCTTCAAAGACTATGTCATCAGTTATCTTCCTGCCACAGAGAATCGTCTGAAAGAAATTAAGGAAGCTCAGGATGCTGATGCAATATGCAGCCAAATTAAGCAATTCTGCAGGGAAGGGTGGCCAACCATCATGCCACACCAGCCCTTACTCAAGCCTTATTGGGAACAAAAGCAACACCTAACTGTTTTGAATGGGTTGCTAATGTACAATGCCAGATTAGTGATACCCCAGACCATGCAACTGGAGATATTAGATCAGCTGCATCAGGGTCACCTGGGGATAACAAAATGTAAAGGTCGGGCCAAAGACAGTGTATGGTGGCCCCTAATAACCGAACAGATCGAAGCAATGGTCCACAAATGCAATGTGTGCATGCTACACAGACCCCAGGTCAAGGAACCACTCATTCCACTCTCCTTCCCAGACCAAGGAGCATGGGATCGTGTTGCAACTGACTTATTTGAGTTGAACAAAAAACAGTTTATCCTTGTGGTAGACTACTCTTCAAGGTGGTTTGACATACGCCAACTCCACCACACAACCTCTAGTGATATTATAAAAGCTCTCAGTGAGATCTTCTCAACACACGGTATACCCAGTATTGTAGTGTCTGATAATGGACCACAGTATGCATCTAAGGAATTTATGCAGTTCTCAAAAGAATGGGGGTTCACACATGTAACATCTTCCCCAATGCGGTCTCAAAGCAACGGTGAAGCAGAGAGAGCCGTTCAGACAGCCATACTGACACAAGGAATCATTTGGCCAGGCTCTTAGATACTTACCTATGATTACTGAGCTATTTTACTAATATGCATTAATCAATTCAAAATGGAATTTGCTGGATTTTTCTGCAGATACAAAACTTGTGTATTCTGCTAAATTGTCAAAGGATGTTCACCTGCAACGACATGGTCAATTTACCAAGAGCGCTATATATGTACCAGACTGAAACTCCAAATGAGTACATATGGATTGTGTATGGATGTTGCCTGGCACCCTCTGCTCTCTTCAACTGTGGCAGTTGCTTGTGGTGATGGTGAAATAAATATTTGGCAATAAAATGAAAAACCAGTTAGACACATGGATGGGCTGCATTGTCAAGATAATTGTTGTGCATTTAAGATTCTGCTGTTAATACCCTAATTCCTGGTGGACACCATTTGTCAGTGAGGTTAATAATAAAATAGGATTTAATGTATGAAGACATCAGATTCATCAAATACAAAAATAATAACAATACATAAGAAGCTCATAATATATGAGTCATCCATGGCCCAAAACTGATTGACATAAGTGAACAAAACATCACTCAGTTTTACATATCTTGAGACAGAACAGATCTAATTCTATAGAGCATTCCTACTGAAGCAGTGGATCGGAGCTAGGAACAGAACGTGCAGGGAGTCGCTATCACAGGCAATGTGGAGTTTCAGCTGAGGATGCCAGGATGGTCTCATCAGAGCAGCATCATTTCTTGGTGTCCACTTTGGGTTTTGGTTTTCTCATCTTAGCATCAACACATTGACCTGGAAGTAACATCAACATGGCAATGAGAGGTATGGTGGACGATGAATCAGAGTTTGTGATGAGGTCCCTCAAACAGAACCACTGGTCACAGCCTTAAGCAAGATCAAAACCACATCAATGGAATGCAATAACTTGTTGGCATTAAAGCCTGCAGGGTAGGGGAGACTGGACTTGATAATATATCAGGATTCATCATAAGTATTGCTTGCCTTTTTTATTAAAAGTTGCCAAGCAGAGTCTGTCGAACTGCTTCCATGTTTCTCCTTCAGGCTTGATAATGTCATCCCCGTCATCATCTGCAAACACAAAGTATACTTGATCACTACAAACTTTATTGGGTGGGAGGGGGACAAAGATCAAAGATCTAAGAACCTCACTATCATGATCACAGAATGACTAACATAGCCATAAGTAAAAATGTTTTAGTGGAGACGGAAATGTATCATCCTTTCCCTGTTGAATCTAGCTTTAACATCCCTTGGCGTGTTCTTCTCTGTTGGTGCCTCAGGTTTTGTTTTTCATACTTCATTACAGTGGGATGATGTCAGTACGGTTATGAAATTTTGTCCCCCAATCGTAAGTTTAATGAATAACAACCACCACAATGTTCTAATTCTACCAAATGAAATGTATCAAAACCATGCTCTACTTAATTAACACCAGAAAAGGACCTCACACAGGTGTTAATTTGGCAGACAAACATCAGTTCATGTACAACTCAACAATATCATGATTGAATACAGAAGCTGTGCAGACTATTGTCAAATTAATTGCTAGATAAAAACAACAACCTGACATGTTCCGTCTCATTCACAGATATACACGTTGTGTGGGGCGAGTAAAGAATACGTGTGACAGCTTCTTCATTGAGTGACATGAGGGGTGTGGGGATGGGAACATTTCCTGTGACTGATGAGACATGTAATTAAACACACAGCTACCAGGAAAAGCTGAAGTTGCTAAAAAGTCAGTGTCTGACAAACACTCCTCTGCAGTAGCATAACACATTCCAATCCAGTGTGTGAAGATTTCCATTTAAATCAACATGGACATTCAGAGACACTGACAGAAACTGCCACAGTAACAAGAGAAAGATATATACATAGATCATTGATGTAGTGTCTAACTGCAGGAGAATGTCTTTCACACTTGAACCATATATGAAGGAGACTGAAGGAGCAAAAATCTATCTTATATTGCTACACACCTAGTTAAGAATAGAGGTGAGTTTATTCACTACTGACTTTATCTGTATTCTGACCTTTATTTTTGCCCCAAATATTTGGTTACTATATAATCAAATCATTTTGTTCCATCCTTTACTGAGATTGATTCAAACCATTCCTTTCAAAGAGGTATAAGTATATAAGCAATTGCCAGCTCTGAGGCAACAATACCTACATCCAGTGATGAGGAAAGCACAGAGGTAGATTGGTCCAATCACAGCAAGGAAGCAACCACACTGGGATTCAGCCTGGGGATGTTACAAGACTTGAATGTTGTACTAGGAATAGCGGCTAATGTCTTGGTCATCATGGTGAAGAAATGGAGGGATAAATACAGTCTTTCTCATCTTAAAAGCCAAACTAGACCTAATAATGAACCTGACCTTCAAGCTAAACTTGCTGCTGCGCAGTGCTTGGCCTGATTGGCAGGTGTGGCAGCGAGGGGCTGTCATCCAGACAGGGATCTTCTGGGTGTGTTCTTCCGCCTCCCAGCTCATCACCTTCCTCATTGCCAGAGGCCATGCAGCTCATATCGGCATGGAGCTCTCCCCCGAGCACTCCACAGAGGGCAGTAGTTTTGTCAGAATGCTGTATGTGTGCGTCCCCATCATCACATTTGTCATCCCCACCTCCATCTTCTATCCCCTGACCCCAATTGTAGATCCATACCTAGGCCTACATTTACCACATGATAGAGTTGCTGCTGTAATGTATGTCCGTGCAGCTGCAGCAACCTACGACATCCTCAGTGTGGCTACCATCTGCGCCAATACCCAAGTCTTTGCGAGTTTACAGAAATGTGGCATTCACATCACTGCACCACCCAGAACAGTTGCCCCGTACCTAGTGGTGTGGTGCATCTGCTTTTCAGTCCTCACGGTCCCACTCAGCATCCTGGGAGTTGTCAAGGCACAGCCAACAAGTGTCGCACACTCTCTAGCCTTCAACGTGTTTATGTGGACGAGCACTGTGAATGGTTTGGCATAGGCTAATATAAAAACTACTATACTAGTACTGCTTGCTGTGACTGCTTTCCACCACGTTTGATATCACATTGGCTGTATATGTAAACGTCTCAGTGGTTTTGCCATTCCCCAGCCGAGTCAGCACTTCTAGCAAGCGACTTAACCATTCCATTATCTTCTTCTAGCACGCGTCTCGACAACTCCATTATCTTCAGTATCCATAAATTCAGGTTATTTCTGTTTCTGTCAATTTCATGAATAACACACATTTCAGTTGCTAATGTCGAGGGGAGTGAAAACAATCACCGTCGTACAATGCAACTCTAATCTAAGGGCACAGAACAAAACGGAATTTCCCAAGATCACGTTGGATACCATTCACTTCCTCACTTCGTTTTCATTTAAGAAATATAAAGCAGCGCTAAGCCAATCAAATGCTGAGATTGAAGCAATCCTCAAAAACTTGTTTTTCAGGGCTGTGTGTTGGGGGAAGAATGGGATAACATTTGCTTCTCCCCTTTACATTGAGACACAACACCAATCACGCTATAGCACAAGGGTTTGTAAATGGCACAGTTCTATGTAGAGCACGAAATACCATAATTTAAAGATCTCTCTCTCCTTTGTGATGACCAGATAAATGTACTAATTCACATTCTTGTCTAGTGGCCACAATTCCTGTTATTTGTTGGATTTTGTCTGTGACATTATTTGTGTTCTGTGCAAATAGATAACAGCTGTTTAATATGAAGAGCACTTCACTTTATTAGAAAACTTGTTTTGATATAATTAGAGTTATCAGGTGAGACAGGTATCAACATCGAATGTTGAGTAGATGACTAAAACTATATCTTCTTGACCTGAACTATTGATAGAGGTAAGACTCGACTTACCGAGATCCAGAACAGCACCGTCCACTTGGTCCTGACCGCTGGACTGGCGCTTCTTCGCTATCTTCCATTCCACAAACGTTTCAATGAGGGCATCCATCAGCACAGCCTGTAACACAGGACATCCACAAGACATGCTTCACAGACTGATCCATCGGAAGAACCCGTCACAGTTGGAGGGGTATCCCATGTAGGTATTTTAGTATACTGCCACATCCACTGGGTCTCATTCTGACACGATGCTACACAGACTTATCTTGCCAGCAATTTGTTTCATACATTATTTAAGTGATTGACCAGTTAACTTATGAAGATATGCGGATTTAACAAATGAGGCCAAGAGGCCGCAAAGCTCTGCTGCTCCTGACATGATTTGAAATGAGTAGTTATGACACGACTAACTCATACTTAGTTATGACATGACTTACTCATACTTAGTTATGACATGACTAACTCATACTTAGTTATGACACAACAAAAACAATTCAAATCAGCAAATTTTTTTATAATCCAGTCAACCATCTGTTCTGAAAATGTGGATAAAAATGATGAAATTAGATGATATTCATACTTCTCTGGAGAAGACTTGCAGCACCTTGGTGACCTTTTCACCCCTATTCTTCTCTGTGAACTGAAGGAAGAGACAGGGAAGGCAGTTGCGGTTGTCCTTTTGCTTGGGTTCAGCAAACTCCCACGTCATCTCCTCGTACAATAGTCCCAACAGGCACACCTGGCAATAGAGTAGAGAATGAAACATTCTTGCAGACAGTACGCGATGAGTGAGATTATGTTGTAACAATGACCATTAAAGAAAGTTGTGATAAAGCCTTACTGGCTGAAGATCAGATGATCACTGAACTAAAAATCATACATGACCTTATCGTATTTATAAACAGGGTATCATATTTTATTAGCGGGTTTCGTTACAAGATCTTCTAATTCTAACGAGCAGTGTTGAGATTGAGGCCACACACCACGTCATCCATATCAATGACGAAAACACCATCAGGATTCACAGCAATATACACAGGATCATCAACCCCGCCAGTCAACTTCCTCCCAGGATGTTCCACTTGTCCCCGGAAATATGCAGCACTACGGACACAAACCAGCGAGGCCAATTAGAAAAGCATAGACCTAATCATGTATAGGTCGAAAACAATTTCAATTATATAAAACGGAGGGGCATCATGCACAAGAGGTCTGGTAATCATGGCCCTGAATATGAACATCAAAATGGATACCAAATGAATAATCATCGAATGTGATCACCCAACTGATCATAGATCAATAATTGGCTGTGAAAAGAACGCATCAAATGCTATGCTTATCAATAAAAAGTGCAATAAGTTTCTGATCACAGACCTTGGTCGACCACATTATAGCTATCGTCAATTGCTTAATATTAACTGCTCTGTTGCACTACCCATTCTCCATTGTGACTTTCTCTTTAGTTCCTGAACTTCTTAGAATATATAGGCATGACATTAGCTCAGAGAATGACACGTGCTGGATCATTGTGAAATCCTTCCTCATCTCAGTCATCTCACCTTCACCCGCAAAGCTACCCGACTCATTTCTCACCTCTTCTGGGGCCCGGCCTCATAACACAATCTGCTTGTCTGACATATTCCCAGTGTCAGTGCCCCCTTTTGCAAATGATGGATCGCTTACAACTGTACAGCATTGGTTTTGGCAGCTGCTATGGCATATTACCAACCATCTACATACCTACAGTATGTGATCTTGATGCCAGGGTCATTATCATTGCAATATCATATTAAGATAATTTGACAACATTAAAAAGTGGGGGTGTGAACTACACATGCATGAGACCTATAAAAGAGTAAATACACTATTTATCACAAGTATTGCAAAGTTTAATAGAAAATCATTAATTTACCCATAGTAAGGTAGCCTCCAACTGAATTCTAGGTAGGCTTTGTACACTGCCACTCTGACCTGCTGCTCATCTAATTGGTCAAATGTTCTATAAGCAGTTTTATGGTATTGCATGATCCTCTGCTCTGGGTTATCCTTGACCTTGCGACAAGGAAATAGCCATTTCCTCTTACAGAAATGTGCCGGCAAGAAATCCCCCGTCTTGTCTCTGCAAAATGCACCCCAAAGCAGATGGCTCCTTTAAGTAGGCTTCAAGTTCACTTAATATCTGTCTCAGATTTATAAATGAGTTTGATGGTGGAGTTATAATTTTCAGCAATATAACCTGTAGTATTCTTCATCGGCAATAAATTTGCCTTTTATAAGCAGGGCATGTAAGCCACCTAAGTAATCACAATCGTTGGAGGGGATGGGGTAACGAGCATTTACCACGTTCTCCTTAGCCTCGTGGTACAAGAGCCTGAGTATTTCTGGATCTGAGATCTGACACATCAGAGACAAGAACATCAGGCCAGGAAATTGTTAGCTCAACGTACACAGTACATGTGTTGCTGAATTATACAGGGAACATTGACTAATTGTGTATATTTACTTTATGCTCCTGTGCTCTTGTAAAATACACATTCCTTTGAAACATCAACACGGGTTCATCTGAAACAAATGCAATATGGCAGCAATTAAGTAGAGGCTATAAATCAATAACTTTTTGAGTAAATACAAATATATAGCATATAGCAATTACACGATTATGAGGGAATTCTAGGCCTTCAAAGGAAACATGAAAATTACCATGTTCATTACATTAGACGCGCAGTCCCTAATAGACGCACACCCCCCTTTCTAACCCTGCCTCCCTTGGCTGTACAGCCCGTCATACATAGCGCACTTCACTGTACCCCCTTACCCCCTTCCAGGCCTGTCTCCATTGGCTGTACAGCCAGTCGTACATAGCGCGCTTCACTGTACCTCCTAACCCACTTCCAAGCTTGCCTCCCTTGGTTGGACAGCCCGTTATACATAGCGTGCTTCACTGTACACCCTTACCCCCTTCCAAGCCTTCCTCTCTTGGCTGGCCAAACCGCTTCACTGCCTGCTATTTATTTTCTGCTTTCTGTAAACTCATTCAGCGTCTAAGGGCGAGTATTGTCAATTGAGCTCACTTCTGTGCTTGTGTCGGTTGTTTCTCTTAGTTACCCTCACCAATGCATAGCCAAATAGTGCGACAACATTCAATGATCTGATGACTCCCACACAACTCTTGTGCACCTGTCTGACACATTGATCCCTTATAGAGATGCACCTTTTTTATTTGCACATGTCTAACAGAATGAACATGTTATATTGCTACCTCTTTCAACATCATCTTCCTCAGCATTGGTATATTTCTCTAAAAGTTCTTCCCAGTAGCAAGCAAGCTTGAACGGTACATGGTTAGGTTTCAACTGCAGTTCTGTGATGGCAAAGTCAATTGGAACAAGATTAAAATACAACCAACATAATTTGATTGATTTAACAAAAATCATTGAATGAAAAGTTTCTATTCGCACCCATTTGTCCAACAAACCAACTGAGCCAATAGAAGCACACAGTCACATAAAAAAATGGATTCTGTGTCACTCTGCATACTACAAACCTAACAGATCTGATATCAACCAGAGTGAGAAGACATCTCGTGCCTCTGGAGGCAAGTTCTTCGTCTTCATGACCAACTCAAACAGCTTCCCAGCCTCCGCATTCTGACCATCATCCACTGTTAGCTTAAGTTCTGTCTTGTCCATACAGTAAACCACTACCTCCAGAGCTACACCACACATATGCAATGGTAAGTATCAGTACAGACCAGCATGGTAAATTGTGTTGATTGCAGGTTATGGTAACTACTGAATTGGAAGCACTACACTGATTAGCAAGGTCAACTTGAGTCAGCAGTTTGACAATCAGCAGGGGTACCAATTAACTAGGCACAATCAGATATCAATATACACAATATACAGACTTTTACTAGAGGCTGAATGCAACGGCATTTGTCTGTTTTGATATTTGCTGTCATCACCAGGCATGCTGATAATGCCATGATCCGTTTGCTTGGGGATAAAACCACCACCTTTTGGTACACTGATGATAGTGTCTTTGGTATACTCAGGGGCCGCTGCCCTGGTGACTGTTGAGGGTTGGAGTTGAGTAGCAGGTTGTGGTTTGGAGCCAGAAAATGTTTCCATATTCATTGTGTCACCTTAAATGAACAAATAAAAAAATATTGAATATACTCAGCTTTAATAACTCAGGGACACCCGGGGATCAAAGTAACAGGTAATAAATAAATTTAGAATCACTTTTTTAATAGTTCCCTTAATGTAGTGTTACAAGCCAGTATTAATGGGAAATAGGTTCAGAAGGCTAACTTATTAGCTGTGAATCCAACGCCATCATAGCCCGCCGAACAGCTTCTCTGTCGGATTCATCTCCTGTCTCGGTCATCGTTTCTGTCTCTGATCCTGCCGCACCATCATTGTAGTACAGATGTGCACGGTGAGCCATCGTATGGGGTGCCAGTTGTCAAATAAATCACATTTTGTCATCAACATAGGCAAGGGAAAAAAATAATTTGAGGGGTGGGGGGTAGATATCCTTAATCATAATGCAGCATAATTTTATGAAGGATAAATGTGATAGAGAGAGGTAGGCCTTCAAGCAGAGCAGCATATTGGGTAAGTAGACTTCTGCCAGAGACCACACAGAACACAGAAACGGTACCAGGGGCCACTCTGTGCAAAAATCTTTGAGAATTGTGCACCGTTTCATAGGGACTACCCAAATGGCCCATTATTTCCCAGGGACGACCCACAACCCTCGCCGATTTCCCTGGTCAGCATAAAATCTGGAATGCGGGTAACAGCATGATTTTTAGTCACAAACTACTTGTCTAATATGGAAATTTCAAACAAGTCACATATGATTTAAATAATCTACTCCCAGTGATTTATAAAGAGACTTTCATTAGAAGTCAAATTTCCAAACGACACACTCTAGTTTCTGTAGTCCTGGTCGGATGGTGATATACCACAATAAGACGGTCTGCTGGGCTACTCAATTGATAAAACAATAGCCCAATAGGACGGTTATAATAAAATACTCAATCTAAGAGTTAGTCCTACAGGATGTTTGAGAAGATATATTTATATTAGTGTCCGTGGCTAAAGTGTCGATCAAAAGATTCATCGACTAATGTACGCAACAACATCAACATGATGTTAGAATGTCTATTGCAATGAGACGTTATCACATTATACCACCTCATCATCTGATCATAGTCATACATTACGAACGCGGAACTAGATCTTCCAGAGCTAAACCCCCATTCGATTTCTAATCATACATAATTATTCAACTAAGAATTTATCAGAATAGGTAAGTCATCACAGTTTCCTACCACTTTCTTCTTATTAGAATTCTTGAAGAACGATCGTCGTTGTGTGACAATATGTAATGATAGCACGGGTTTATTTACAAACTTAAACTGGGCAGATTCCTGCCAACAACCTTGACCTATGGACTCACCTGCTTAAAAAATGGGTGGAGGAGCTCAGTGGGGTTACTCAATAGAATATTCATTTAAAGATTTCTCTTCGATAGCGGTGTTGTTGGAGATTGATGCCAAAACACCAATAATACAGGTAACCAATTTAAACATCAATATTAAGTAACAATGACAATACGTGATTTGACAATACATAACTGACAATTCATGACTTGACCATACCCATAAGCAGAAGTATAATAACTGTACAAAGTTTAGTGAACTAGTACATAAGTGATTCACAGCTTTGTACAACTCTTTTTTTTTTTTTATTTGTTTCTTGAATGAGTTTAACGATAGCAATTGCCTAGTTTTAGTAGGTTTCCCTGGGGGCAGGGAATCATTAGGGCCCCAGGGTGGGGATCATTAGTGCCCCAGGGTGGGGATCATTAGTGCCCCAGGACAGGGAATTATTAGCGCCCCGGGGCAGGGAATCATTAGCGCCCCAGGGTGGGGATCATTAGTTCCCTGGGGCAGGGAATCATTAGCGCCCAGGTGTGGGGATCATTAGTTCCCCGGGGCAGGGAATCATTAGCGCCCAGGTGTGGGGATCATTAGCGCCCCGGTGTGGGGATCATAAATGCCCTGGGTGGTGGATCATTAGTGCCCTGGGGTGGGGGATCATTAGTGCCCCTTGGCAGGGATTGTTAATGCTCGCACACAAGGAATCATTAGCGCCCTGAGGAGGGGATCATAAGCAATACGGTCAGCCATTCGTTTCTCTTTTCCACCCTTTCCACGATTGGTAGCGGGGTTCTCTTTTACCACGTGCACGTGCATGTGTCGCCGTGCCCTTTAGTAAGCCCCTCACGCAACTTTCCAATAAACAGAGGGCGCGTTGATCATCCCAGTCCAGTGTACAATACTTACCGACGTATGCCTGTTGTTCTACCCCACCAATGGATGACTCCTCCTCCTGCTTTCAGTTGGTGCAGCAGCCGAGTCACACCACACCAGTCAAGTATAGGTTCTACTTACCTGTGAACGTTGGAGCCATCCACAGTGGACGCGGCTACCATTGGAGAACGTCCACGCGGTCACCCTGCAATACGCCGTGTGGATTAGGTAAACCTGTAATGACTCGTAGTTTACGCCCTATGATCAAAGAGTTTGTAGCTACGCTAAGTGGGCTCACTCCTACTAGCTTTCTGGTGAGTATGCAAATAAGTGAAACACGTGCCCGTTTCCTGGTGGCGCGACCTTAAAATCAACAAAAGCATGTGGAAGTGAAGAATCAAAGTCTTATGGATTGCGGTTTTGTTGAATAAAGGGAGACATCTTATTAGTCGAGGCGACTGCATCCCTGAATTGATCAGGAAATTCCATGCGATGTTGTGGGACTCACATGTGGCGCGTTCGCATAGTTTGTTGGATGGAGTCGCGAGCGAGCCCTCTTAGCTTAACTATAAGCTCTGTGTTATGATATAGAGCCTACGTGATGAATCACCGCGGTGCTATGGAATCAACAGGTTGCAGTTAGCCATGTTTATGACCGCAACCAGTGATATCTCCACAACCTCGCTAATTTTGCAATTACCAGTGTCGAAAATGACGACCCTCAGTTCATCGCTGATCCCACGCCCTCCGCTGTCCTTCTGCCCCCGCCACCACATTACATACATACCACTTTGTGGCAGTTAGCTAATTTTTGCGGATGGAAATCGTGAGTTCTCCACAACCTCGACTCTTAACATAAGCTCTCGAAAATGACGACCCTCAGTTCATCGCTGATCCCACGCCCTCCGCTGTCCTTCTGCCCCCGCCACCTCATTACATACATACCACTTCTGGGTGGGAGTGAAATCGGTGACTGTCAGAAATCGGTGACTGTGTGACCGTCGGGTATTTGGACGATGGCTTGCGAGAGGTGTAGCGAGTAATTGATACGGCGAACTGTAGATGTAATCCTTTATTTACGAAGTTGTAGATCGGCACGCTCTGGGGATGTTTGGATGGTCTTTACTACAACTGTGATGTTGAGATGTTCGAAGTTGTAGATGTGCACGATATATATTTCCAAGTCTGATATATGAGGTTTGTCGTTGTATTTATAGGGCAAAAATGTGGGCTGGACATAGGTGGCGCATTCTGATTGGATGTCCACTGGCATCTGCCCGCACTGGACATTGCCGCAATTACTGACTAAACATGAAAGGGATTAAGGTTGAATATTGATAAGGTTTAAAGTTGAGATCAAAGGGCCTGGTGTTAATTACCTGTAATTCTGATACGTTTCGGGAGTAAAAGGGGTTTGAAGTTGATAGCTTGGAATGTTAATTGTGTGAGGGCTATGTCTAGATCGAAATAAGTTCTGTTTGTTTCAAAGGGATTAGTGTATATGACGTGAATTTAGAGGTCCGGAGAGTCTTGTGAAATGTATGAGGGTCTGGCAGTGATTGAGGGCTGTGATATATGCCTCTTCTTTGAAAAAGGACACTCCGTGTCCGTGTGTTAAAAACTAGATATGCATGTGTATGTTGTGTTTGAGCGTGCCAATCAAAGACAATATTGTATACATAAAAATAATCACAGAACAATACCAGAACACACACACAATAATAATCACAAATCAATACCAAGTACAATATGTATAATCTATGATAATAATATTTTGAATTATTTAGTAAATAATACTTTTAAGATAAGAGAGTTATGATTCAAACACAATGTCAATCAATTGACCAAAATACAATATGCATTATTTACAATAATATTCTAAATTATCTACAAGTAAATAAACCAGTGACAATAATAAGACAGTTACAGTGACAACTGATCAAGCAAAACATTATGAAGACAAAAATTTATATACATATGCAACGATGTAGAATTTCAAGTTAAATATATGCGATTTGAACCACACAAACAAAAATGGCTCAATTACTTGAAACTTTAAATGTTCGAGTCCTTAATGATGTTTCAAATGTTCTTCAAGGATTTAATCATTTGAGATAATAAAATTAGGGGATCCTGCGTCCTAATTATAATTCGATGGTGGCAACGCATGCGCGGTATTTATGTCAATCAGTTTCGTTTTGTATTGTACATGAATGAAAAATTACAGATGTGGTAGGGTATAAAAAAAAGTATCTAGACGATGACATGTTTACATACCTATATACATGCTAAACTTAGTTACATTAAACAGCATTTTTTTTTTAACATCTTATTTGATATAATTACAATATTATACATTCAAAATATATGAAATCAAAGTTAAGTTGCATTAAAGTAAACAGTAATTTTATAATAAACATACAATTAATTTGTTAATGTAAAGAGATTCAGCCTATACTTGGGCAAACCAGAGCATCGTTCGAGACAGTATGCCGCTACAAGGTGCTATTAGTGTCGGCGCGCTTTTTCGAGCATGGGGTAGAGGATGGGGCTATGGGGCTTCTGGATTAAAATAAATTGGTTATTGATTTATTGGTAAATTGGTTATTGATAACAATTCCCTTGAACATAATGGATAATACTCTCGATTCCCTTAGCCAATTTGGTTAGCTCATCATGATTCGCTGTATTTGAGTGAGGGCATTGTCTAACCTACTGTTTAACAAGCGACATGTAGGAACTCATGCGTTTCAAACGCAAGTGTCAGTCTGTTTGACACTTTAACCATGGCTTTGACATATTGTTTTAACATTTCTAACATAGCTGTCCCGAATAGGGAGCTAGACAAATCACCAATAAACTTAATATTGGCTCTGCGTTTCTTAATTATCACCGAGTGCTTTACGTCCGGTATCATATTAGAAATTTCTACAGTTACTTTATCAACACGCATCTTGAATGATTCACGAGCGTCGTAGAAATTAGTTTGTGAGGGAACCTGCAATGAAAAAACCGTATATCGATTGTGTACTGCTATCCAGTATATATATGTTTATCCTATCTCCAGCCGATTTACAATACCGACATTTTATGGTTTGGCTCTAAAGGTGTCGACAGAATTTCGTTCAAAAGAGTTAAATAAAAAAAAAATTATCAATATCGGTTGTTTAAATGACTAGATAGACGGGAAGAAAACAAAACAAGACAAGAATGCAAATACAACTATCAAACGATCCTGACAATGCCAGTAATTGTAATCCATAATGTTCAAGATCAATAAGTATCATAACGGCGAGCTTGTGGATGAACTGATGAACCTTTGGTTTTATTCACTTTTTGTGCTTTCTTATTTTACCTTGATTTGTCTGTTTTATATGAAATTTTTCAATCAACTGGTCTGGTATGTGAGAAGCTAATTGGGAAGGGGTGGGAGGGTGATCGGCGCGAAAATCGCTTGCTGCGGCATGCTCTTTTGATGTGCCCAGTACGCTTACAAAAATGACAAATGTATGTAATGTGTAAACATTGATGTGACTTGTGATTTCTACTACCACACCTGTTACAATAAACTGACTGACCGTTGTACTGCGCATACTTTGCTGAGTTGTGGTGGTTCCGTTGAATTGGCCTGCTCTCTCATTTCGGCAGCTGCTATGTTGGTTCCTAACAGTTCGATTTTGTTAATCAGCCTTTCCACCAAACTGATGAGTTGGGGTTCCTTTGTGGAAGGTGACGGTTGTTCAGCACTGTTGGAATGGTTTGCGGAGCCCGAGACACACAAGCGTGCGTGCCTTAATGCAATGTCTATGCTCTGGGGGTCGTGTTGAAGCACTAAAGGTTTAATGTGATCCGGTAGGCCGCAGATGAAAGTGTCCAGTACGTCTTGGTCTGAACGACCCAAAAGTTTTCCCATCTTTTTGATGTCATCGAGGTAGTCGTCCAGTGTCTCACCTCGCTGTAACTGACGGTTGTTAAAACGTCTGATGTACGTGTGTCTTAGGCCGTCGATAGAGTCAAAACGACTCTTGAAAGCGTCCTCCAGTTTTTGTAAGTCCGTTTTAACGGAATCAGGTAGGGTGTGATACCAGGATCTAGCAGGGTCATCCAATAAACATGGGATAAAACCCAGTTTTTGTCCTTCGTCCCACTTACTTGCTCTAGCGTGCAGTTTCAAAGTGTCAAACCACTCACCTGCGTGTCCTTTAGCAAATCGAGGAGGAAGTATGGCGTGAAAATATGCCATAGTAGATTGGTGATCAGTTCGCGCTTGTAGACGGGTATTTGGCATTAAAAGCTGACCAGCCTAAAGGAGGTCTGAAACCGGGTTCTCCACCAACTGTGACCGTCGGGTATTTGGACGATGGCTTGCGAGAGGTGTAGCGAGTAATTGATACGGCGAACTGTAGATGTAATCCTTTATTTACGAAGTTGTAGATCGGCACGCTCTGGGGATGTTTGGATGGTCTTTACTACAACTGTGATGTTGAGATGTTCGAAGTTGTAGATGTGCACGATATATATTTCCAAGTCTGATATATGAGGTTTGTCGTTGTATTTATAGGGCAAAATGTGGGCTGGACATAGGTGGCGCATTCTGATTGGATGTCCACTGGCATCTGCCCGCACTGGACATTGCCGCAATTACTGACTAAACATGAAAGGGATTAAGGTTGAATATTGATAAGGTTTAAAGTTGAGATCAAAGGGCCTGGTGTTAATTACCTGTAATTCTGATACGTTTCGGGAGTAAAAGGGGTTTGAAGTTGATAGCTTGGAATGTTAATTGTGTGAGGGCTATGTCTAGATCGAAATAAGTTCTGTTTGTTTCAAAGGGATTAGTGTATATGACGTGAATTTAGAGGTCCGGAGAGTCTTGTGAAATGTATGAGGGTCTGGCAGTGATTGAGGGCTGTGATAACTGTCAGAATTGTTATTTCAATCTTTGTTTGGAGGAATAAGTAACTGTGTCCCAGGAGGCATGTAAAATTAATCATGGCGCCTTTGAGGTGGGGGTCCTCGATGTCAATACCGAATGCCACATGCCAGCTGCTAACAGGAAGTAGTTGATGGACGTCACTTGGCTACGAACAAGACGAGTTGATGGACGTCACTGGGGATTGGAGTGATGGGTGACAGTTACTGATGACATGAAGACGCCTCCGTGCTAGCCAGCTCGGGGCAGTGACCCGATCGTGACCTCTTCGGGTGCAGTAACGCCTCAATCCACATTGACGCGTCCTACCGGCCTCGATTCCAGGGAAGTGCTGCTACGGCCAGCGTGGGACGGAAAGCGATATCGTCACGGCGTGGTTAGACGAACGCTAATTGGAAGGCGATATAGACACGGCGTGGTAAGACGTATGCTAGCAAACGTACACCAACTTTTCGTTGGAAATGGATCCTCTGGTATTGGTAGCTTACCATGAACTAATTAGCGGACTGTGAAGCGGCTGCTGAAATACGCGCGCCACCGCCTTGGCGTCTGACCCTTGACCCTGGCCCATATCACCTGTTTTCTCTGTATGATATACGCGGTCAGATGCGCCCACTCATATGTACATAGAAAGCTTAGTCGGAGGGGTCATGGGAATTCCGGGAAATATGACATGATATCAGCGGGGACTGGCTCCAGTGGATCTATCGTGTGTTAGTTGGTCTATATTTCGCTGGTTTTATGTCTAAGTCTTTATGGCTATATGTTTAAGACTCACTGGCTGTGTGCCTAAGACAAATTGGTAATACGTGGAAGACTTATTGTTTGTATGTATAAGACTAACTGGCTACATGTCTGAGACTAACTGGTTGTATATCTTAGACTAACTGGTTGTTTGTCTAAGACTAACTGGTTGCATGTCTTAGACTAACTGTTTATGTCTGAGATTAACTGGTTGTATATCTAAGACTAACTGGTATTGTGTCTTAGACTAACTGGTTGTATGTCTGAGACTAACTGGTTGTATGTCTGAGACTAACTGGTTGTATGTCTGAGACCAACTGGTTGTGTGTCTTAGACTAACTGGTTGTGTCTTAGACTAACTGGTTGTATGTCTGAGACTAACTGGTTGCATATCATAGACTAACTGGTTGTATGCCTAAGACTAACTGGTTGTATGTCTGAGACTAACTGGTTGTATGTCTTAGACTAACCGGTTGTATGTCTTAGACTAACTGGTTGTATGTATTAGACTAACTGGTTTGTGTCTTAGACTAACTGGTTGTATGTCTTAGACTTACTGGTTGTATGTCTTAGACTAACAGGTTGTATGTCTTAGACTAACAGGTTGTGCGCCTAAGACTAACTGGTTGTATGTCTCAGACTAACTGGTTGTATGTCTTAGACTAACTGGTTTGTGGCTGCTGGCCTGTCTGTCGCTCTGTACCTCTCCTTGCATCAGAAGATCAGTTTGGATAAGCTGGAGCAAACGTGCCAGGTATCATTCCGCTCGCTTGTTCTATGCAAGCATAATGGTTAAGATTGCGATGTGCTGCGGTCAGACAACGCAAGCTACTTGATCCGCACACCGGATAATATAACACAGCGCCTGTTTGATGGCGACCTGGGGCAATGACAAAAATGCCCACCCCCCCAGAGACTATATAAGGTCAAACCCATCTACAATGCTACAAGAGCGGTTGACAGCCGATGATTGCGCCCAACACTTCCAATCACCGTTAGGATATTCGGGTCAGCGCATAATCGATCATAACGCTATGCTGCTGTTTATTATGCGACTGGTCGACACCACACATACCCTACAGCCCTTCAATGCCAAATTGTGTATTTTTATTCACAAGTCATGTATTTATGTTAGATTTATGGGTTTAATGGTTGCTACAGTGTTAAGTTCCACCAAATGGCACTCGCATGACTTAGAATTCATTAGCTGGTCCAAACCTGTGGTTTTGGTCGAGTGCAAAATTTGTCGAGGTTGCAAAAACCTGATCGATCACAAAACTGGGTTGACCTTAGTATGCACCTTGATAAAATCACCGTTAGCTTTCTGATCAGGAAAGAAAGAGTCAACGTAATGAAAATGAACCTGCTCCTTTCACATTCATCCCGCCTCGCCGCCCTCGACTGCAGATTGATAGGTTTTATTTGCATAGACGACCACCCAAGATCATTGATGTTGGCTACCACGTCCGAAACCCGGGTTCTGAAAGGCGCCGATTGTATGAGTGACTGGACGTCGGCTTGTGTAGAACTTGCATTTGTTTAGCTCTCATAATGAATTTATTTGGACGGTAAGACAATGGAGAATTAGTATGACGATCGCTGCAACTTATGGTGCTTCTTCTGTTCCCGGGTTTGCATGGAAAGACATATGTCAAGTACGTTATGATGATGGAATAGACCACATGTCCAGTAACCTTCCCGTGATGACCAGTAGACGTAATCATAATGTTGGATTTAACATTCGGCGTGTTGTGTTGTGTGTGAAGGCGAGCAAGTGCGCACAGCAAGCTGTTTCGATTCCGACGACGGTCTCGTCGCCGACGAACTGTGTGATGTGCTGGCCAAACCCGACTCCTCCCAGCAATGCCATACATCAGCATGCGACACGCAGTAAGTTGCCTGGTCTTAGAAATATAGTTAGCCTCAGTAAACGGGAAAATCATAGATTTGGGAGAGGTCATTGAAACGTATAATTAATTATTCTTGGTCTTCAGTTTGGATTTACCTTTTGTCTATCATCTACTCCCGAATAAAAGGATACATTGCTCTGCCCGCTCTTAAATCTTTCATGAACGCACTGTAGCAAAATTCACTGGGATGAGGTGCCTTATATTGGCATTGCACTTAATTGGATTTATGCATTTGTAGTGTTATTAGTAGGTTGTGGTATGAGGAATCTATGTAACAGTTGTATAACAGGAGCCTGATGACAGACTTCATGGACACTCAAACACTACACCTTATGAATCAGACCTTCTCTCTATCGTATCACAAACTTTGAAGAAGGAGTACATGTTGTAGAGTGTGTGTGCAGGTGGTACACGTCTGACTGGGGACCATGCTCCTCTTCCTGTGGGGCTGGACTTCAAGCTCGCTCCCTTGTCTATCGACGGCTCCTTGATGTTGACCAGCAACTCTACAGCATTGCGCCTGACACTGAGTGTATGAAGGATATGCCCATCACGCTACAAGAATGCAATCATAATGCATCCTGCCCAACATGGCAAGTCGGAACCTGGCTAAATGTATGAACAGTGCTCATATTTCAGTAAAATCAGAATTCATCTTGTATGTTTTTATCATACACAGTATCATCAGCAATATTCAATGTTATCATTTGATGAATCCATAATGCACAAGCTGATATCACCACACTTTACTTGAACTTGAACTTTGACCATGCTTCACCTTGAACTGTGACCTTATTTCACCTTGAACTAAAATTGCTGTTCCGTTGTATGGCAGTGTGATCAGGCATACAGCAATGGCGAGCAGAGTCGCACAGTGACCTGTCAATCACCCTACACCACCCAGCCCCTCCCACTTAACAGCTGTGACATGAAAACCAAACCTAACTCTTCTCAGTCCTGTAATCTAGGGCCTTGTGAGGGGGTGGAGTAGATGGTTTCACAGTGGTCCGGGGTGAGTCATCAATTCAATTATATACACATTCTATTATCTGGTAACCAAATGTGTTCAAGAGGCTAACATGCCCGTCAATTTAAACCAATGGTAGTTATAGGCCTTGGAGGCATGTTTGGCATCAAATATTCTGCATAATAGTTGTGGAATTCGACAGGAGAATTCTGATTTGTCTTAATCCTATTGTTGTACAGCCATTGTTCACCGTGTGGTTGGATGTTGACAGTGTCGTGGAACCTGTGACAGTGGCTATGGGTCCAGGCATGCTATGTGCGCTTCAAAATTAGGTCACATTCACTCTGATAATCTCTGTAAGCCCAACCGCCGGCCCAGGGTCAGAAGGTCATGTAGTCATGACGATGACTGTGCGCCACACCCCAAGTGGTTTTCATCAGAGTGGCTGCCAGTGATTGTTTTGTTTTTGTAGTCTGTGTGATATGAGATTACAATTTTGTTCTTGAAGCATGACCAAATTAATCAGTTAGGAGTTGACAACAATTACAGCATTATTGATACAGTTACATGTCATAGGAATATTGTGCTACAAGTATGTTTTTTGGATTCCTTCTTGCTTGACGTGGCGTGTGTACGTATGTTGCTGTACAGTGTTCATCAGGCTGTGGTAGTGGTTTCCAGTCTCGCAGGGTTGTCTGTGCCATCGAGGAAGGCAGAGAATTGCTTGTGTTGGCTGATGCTGACTGTGACATCTCCAACCAACCTGCATCAGAGCAGATGTGTGAAGCCATGTCATGCGAGGGAGTGTGGTTCACTGCCCCCCACAGCAAGGTACCCCCCCCCCCCCCACCCCCCGCTATTATAACAGTTGAAAAGCTGCCTTCTTCTTCCTTCAGTGTTCTGCTAAGTGTGGTGGAGGGATACGGAGACGGGAAGTCATGTGTTTCCATGACAACCAAGTAGTCAATCATGATTTATGTGATGGTAGCAGGAAACCTAGAAACTCTCAGGATTGTAACCTCCATGCATGTGATGAAGGTAGCTACCCTACCTCATTCTATGGTCCTCTTTAATTGCTTATCTTCATCTCAACTCAGGTGAATTTCTTTAGTAAGAAAACTGGGACTTATATCACATGTTGTAAATACCGTGGTAAACTGACAAAATAATCCTTGGTTTGTGTGCAGATGACTTTATCATCAACAGGAACTGTGAGAACAGCTTGTATGGCTGTTGTCCTGATGGCAGCACCCCAGCTGAGGGTCCCCACTACTATGGGTGTCTCCTGTCAAGTGATGGTAAACTGGACGGCAACTGTGAAGATGAAGAACATGGCTGCTGCCCTGATGGTGTCACCGTTGCTAGAGGTCCTTTTAAAGTAGGCTGTCCTGAATTCAACTGCACAGTAAGTGGACAGATTATATTAAAATGGCTGACTCAATCTGAATAATTGTGGTCAATTGTATTGTTTCTATTTGTCACTTTCCCACCAGGGGACAGAGTTTGGCTGCTGCCCTGATGGAGTCACCCATGCTGGGGGGATCAATGGTGAGGGGTGCTCAACTGACTGTGGTGAGTTTCCTTTTTCGATACTTTTAATAGCCTCGTTGGTCTTGCCCTCATTGATAAATATTTTATCAAAATGAGATAACAATATATATATATACATATATATATATACATGTACATATATATATATATATATATATATATATATATATATATATATATATATATATATATATATATATATATATATATATATATATATATATATATATATTATTTGTAATGGAATGTTGTGATCAACATTATGACGATGTATCGCTGTGTATACAGGTGTGGACAGGGAGGAGTGCGGAGGGGGGTCGGGTGAAACACAGGATGCTGGCATCCCGAGCTGCCACACCACGTTGTTTGGCTGCTGTCCCGATGGGCTGACAGCAGCCTCCGGTCCAGATGACAGTGGGTGTGATGCCAGCTGCGCTGCATCTCTGTATGGATGCTGCCCTGATGGAATCTCTCCAGCCACTGGACCTAATCTGCTGGGATGCTCTGCTGTCTTTGTGCCTGATGATGGTTGCCATGGCAGCCTTTATGGATATTGTCCAAACAGCCTAGGCTGCAGTGACTCGGGCATCTTGTCATGTACTCAAACAATGTATGGTTGTTGCCCTGACAACACCACCTCAGCCTCTGGACCAGGCTTCATGGGCTGCCCTGATATATCTCACGTGGAGCACTCCTGTGAAGCCACCAGCTTTGGCTGCTTTCCAGATGGTGTTACCACAGCAACAGGGCCATTATTTCAGGGCTGTGTTGATCGGGCTTCGTACGTGGAGTCGTGTGCTGATTCAGGTTACGGCTGCTGTCCAGATGGGATGGGTTCCTCTCGAGGACCAAACTACACATCTGAAATAAAGTAACGATCATTTTACAAAAAGCTCCTGCCATCCCAGTTCTATTGACTCTCTATCATTTGATGTGTTACCCCTTGATAGTTATGCATGATGTGTTTGCTTTGCATACAGTCATCTGTGGCTTTGATAAGGACCTAGGCACCTGTTCCAACTATCAAGTCATGTGGTATTTTGATCCGACCTATGGTGAATGTACCCGCTTCTGGTTCGGGGGTTGTCATGGATACGGGAACAGATTTGCTTCACGGGAAGAGTGCAGAGGTCAATGTGTTAGTCCACCTGGTCTGGGTGAGTTCATTGACTTGGGGAAGCTTATTCCAGGTCAATGGGTGAGTCCACCTAGTCTTGCAGAGTTCATTGACTTGGCATAGCTTATTATGTCAAACACAATGTCTTTAAGGCTCAGATGATTCTTACTAGCAATATATTGCAATATATGAGGTCAATCAGATCACACAGGCAACTGTAATCTCATTGGTACAAAGCTCATAGTTCAGTCCCATGTTTTTTTCCGACAATTCAGAGGACAAAACTTAGGTAGTTAAATAAAGGGGTCAGGCCACAATGATATCTTACACTGCATATGTGTGTGTTACCAGGTAAATGTTACCTGCCCATGTCAACTGGCCGCTGCAGAGCCGGGATGACCAAGTACTACTACGATCCAGTTACTCAGTCATGTCAGCAGTTTGTCTATGGGGACTGCTGGGGTAATGACAACAGGTTCGATACGCTCGATGAGTGCGTGGAAGAATGTGTAGCTCCCCACCAACCAGGTAAGGGGGTGCTAGTGGTTTTGTTACCTTGATCAGCCATGTCATCAAATGTGCTTGGTCATCAGATATATGTTTTTGTTATCAGATATATGCTAGTGTCATCAGATATATGTTTGTGTCATTAGATATATGCCTACAGCCAGAGATTCCAGGTCCCTGCCAGGGACAGTTCACTCGCTGGTACTATGATCAAACCCATGATACATGATGTCGTGAGTTCACATACGGTGGATGTCTAGGAAATGACAACAGGTTCCCTAGTGAGGTGGCATGTGAGAACAGGTGCAAACAGCCAGCTGATGCAGGTAATGTGTTACCCAGCTTTATAATACTTGTGCTGTGGCTGATCTGACTCATCATCAGGCATGATTGTTTCCTCATTCAGAATGGCTTTACTAACTTTAATGCTCTTTGTCCGTCGCAGCAAGAGAGACACGCTTTTGCTTCGTCCCAGACAGCACTCGCTGCATACATGCACTCGCTGCCTACACACACTCACTGCCTACACGCACCCTCTTCAACTCATATGTGTACAGCTCTAATGCATGTTGTAATTATGTCAATCTCTAATCATTCTTTTGTATTACTTTCAGCTCTACACATATTTCTGTTATTATTTCCTTTATTGTGTTATTAATTTGATTGGTTATCATTGGTGCAGTTGGTGTGTGTTAAGGCATACCCCTCACAGGAAACCAAATTGGTCTCAGCCAAATAAGCCATTGTTGTCTGTCATTGCTATTAAGTGCCGTACCATATTCAATTATCTTATGATGGGTACAAAAATATATTGTTTCAACAACCCATGGGTGAATCGTTTGAAATCTGGCACTAATATATTTTTTCCCAAATTCACAGAGGAGGTGAATGTTTGTGAGATGTCCAAGTTAGAGGGCCATGCCAAGCACAGATCATTTGCTGGTACTACGACCGTGACATGGGGACCTGCCTGCAGTTTCAATACGGTGGCTCTCAAGGCAACATGAACAATTTTGAGAGCTATGATGATTGTGCTGTGCGGTGTGAAAGTGAGGTTCGTGCTGACAGCGGAATTCCAACTGGTATGTTCAGCAACATATGTTTACAAAATGTGTAGTGAGTTCATGCTATTTGATGGATGCATGTGATGTATGTAAAGAGATTTTACCACTCCTGATCGGTTGAAGTTTTGATGTGGATCAATTCTTACCAGTGGGAGAGTGCCTTGGTCCAGTAAGACCACCTTGTGTCTTGCCACATGCTGCTTTTAATCTAAATGTCCTGTTGACATGCAGACATTTGCTCACTGAAGAAAGAAAAGGGTCCATGCTTTGCCGATTATCTCAGATTCTACTACGATGACGAAACGCAGGAATGCCGTCCGTTCCTGTACGGTGGTTGTCAGGGCAATGGGAACAACTTTGGCAGCCAGGAAGCTTGTCACCACTCATGTGGCTATGGCAACAACTACCGTCTGTACAAGCCAGGAGACTGCTACGAACATAGAGACCCGGGCCCCTGTCAGGATGGAGATGTTGGCTATTACTTTGATGCATCCATCGGCAATTGTGAGCCTTTCCACTATGGCGGCTGTGAGGGCAATCAGAACAATTTCCGCAGCTATGACGACTGCCTGGCGTTATGCTCCAGGGGTGAGAGTTCAAACTGCCATCAATGCAAATACCAATTTCTCTAAACTATATATTGATATAGTCATCATGAAAATCAAATGGGGTTCAATTGTTGGACCTTTATAATTGAGAGAGCGTATGAGCTGATGTTGACATGTTGGATTGTGTGGTGCGTGTCAGTCTCGGAGACGTGGTGTTCTCCTTTGTGACCTTGAGTGTCAGCACGGCTACGGTCGTGGAATCGATGGCTGTCTTACCTGTGAGTGTGTCGACCCATGCAAGGTATTCCACCTATGTTAATGATATAATTCATCATAACTGGGACATCTCTGTGTCAGCCATTATGTGACATTTGTTGAGTATGTGTTTGTAGGATCATGAGTGCCCTGAGGACCAGGAATGTGTGGTCAACGCACCCGTATGTATCACTGCACCCTGCCCGCGAGCCAGAGCTGTCTGTCGACACAGTGAGTTACTCCAACACAGCACCCTTAACTTTTACAATAGATACCTCAAACTGGTCATGATCTTACCATTTCAAATTGATCAGTTTAGTTTTCTACTCGGGTTAGTTCAGCTGCACCATCGACCATCATCCCTCAGCTGGCTCTAAATTGCTGCATAATATATATATATATATATATATATATATATATATATATATATATATATATATATATATATATATATATATATAAATATATATATATATAACCACATGTTGATTAACCTCTAGCCTCTGTTATATTTTGCTCTACTTACCTAACATGCATCACTATTCCAATATGTCATTCAATGTTACACAACACCATAATGCTCTCTGGTTGATATTATTTTCCTTAACAATGGATACTGTTTGCTGTCAGAACCCAAGCCAGGTCACTGCCCTGCACTGAATTCTGAGGTTGTGGGAGGCTGTGTGGAGAAGTGCTCCGAGGACATTGAATGTCCTAGCTCACTCAAGTGTTGTGCTAACGGCTGTGGCCATGTGTGCCTGAGGCCTGTCTTCCCAGGTGAGTAGATGTGTGTGCTCTGCCGGTGTGACCAGGCTTGATTAATGAAGTAGATCCCTTGATTCTGTGTAACTTAGGCTTAGATTACTGGCTTGCTGTTGCACCGTTACAAAAATGTGATTTGCATGATTCAACATAAGCTGTTAAGACTGATTGTGTGAATTCACCATTTCTTTGTATCACCAGAACTAAGATAAGACTAATAAATTATGAATGCTGCTGTCATATAAAGAGTGAACTTAATATAATGGTCATAACTGGTTCCTTATGCAATTGTGAATTACATTTCAAGAAATTAGGTTGCCCTTTCAACAAAGTGCATAATTCTAAAGTGCAATTTGTAGATATGTAAATGAGAGCAAGTAGTGCTTGGTTTCAAATCAAAATTTCCTTCCTCCTGCCTCGTTCTTGTTGATCCTGGTTGTGCTGCATATTGTTATAACCTAAATCTCCAGCAGAGTGCCTTATATCAGGAGATCCAGACATGACAGTATAATTTTGTTAACTTTGAAGAGAACGCTATGTCCAAGTTACTCTGATCATGTCCTGTTTAAGTTACTCTGATCATGTCCTGTTTAAGTTACTCTGATCATGTACTGATCTTGTTACTCTGATCATTGTCCTGTTCATGTTACTTTGATCATGTCCTGTTCATGTGACTCTGATCATGTCCTGTTTAAGTTACTCTGATCATGTCCTGTTCTTGTTACTCTGATCATGTACTGTTCTTGTTACTCTGATTGTCCTGTCCATGTTACTCTGATCATGTCCTGTCCATGTTACTCTGATCATGTCCTGTTGATGTTACTCTGATCATGTCCTGTTTAAGTTACTCTGATCATGTCCTGTTGATGTTACTCTGATCATGTCCTGTTCTTGTTACTCTGATCATGTCCTGTTCTTGTTACTCTGATCATGTCCTGTTCATGTTATGCTGATCATGTCCTGTTCCAACTGCTCTGATCATGTCCCGTTCCAGTTGCTCTGATCTTGTCCCGTCCTAGTTACTCTGACCAGTTTTGTCCAAGTTATTCAAACTGATATATTCAATCCCGTCCTAATGGTGCGATATGCAATGGATTCTTGTTGACAGAGAGGCCCTCACTAACTTCAACGGCCGCATTGAGTACCTAACATCGGGAGCAATACGCATTAACAATGTGACCGAGACAGATGGTGGTGTCTACAGCTGTAGAGCATATAACGGTGTGGGTTCAGCCACACGGACGTACACTGTGTCTGTACAAGGTAAGGCATTCATTTAAGTTGCCCAGAATTTCCAGGAATCTTGCAAGAGATGAAAGATAATCCCAAATTTTGTTTTTTAAACCAATAATGTGGTCTAGTACTTGTGTTTGAAACTTGGCAATGACAAAATACCTGGCATATTATTTATTTACTAAATGCTAAAACTTCTAGCAATTCCCATCCATGTGCACTGTAAACATAAAGGGGAAAACCCTTTTTGTTCATTTGGTTAGCACGAATTTGGTTTTTCAGTGAATATGTTGGCACTGTTCAAATGTCTGTTGTTGATTTTAAACTTATTACTGACATTAATTACCGTATCTTTATGTAACTTGCTATTACAGCCAACCCATGTAAGCAGGGTAAGTTTTCAGGGAGGTTTTAATATATCTGATAACCACTTGTTTCTTCTTAAAATGCTCAGGCCGTTATTACACTACACTTCTTGCACTCCTCCTTTGTTTGAACGTTTATGCTGTTGGTAATTAGATTATTGACAGCTTTATTTAAGGAGACTTGTGTAACTTTAATTATGTTAATACAGGTGTAAACTGAAGTTTAACGTGATGTATTAAGGATTATAGCATGTTGCTTTATATTTTCTCGGACTTTCTATTTGACAACCTTAGCATTTCACAAACATTACTCATTTTTCTTATCATATTGTCGAATGCTCTTCATTCCTGATTCTTGATAGAAACTTAAAAGCTTTTAACCATGTAAGATTTGTGGCCAGACAATAGTACAGTATCTATGTATGACAAATGCCTAGGTGTATTGTTATTACAGTGTATCTGGATTATAAGCACTTAATATACCCTTATATTGACCTCAATACCTCCACGGTGTACAGTTGAGCCATGTGATTGTGTGTTCGGCTCAGTGCCTGTCATGTTCCTCGACACACCAGCTGAGTACACGGTGAGACAGGGAGCCACACTGAGGATGGAGTGTATGGCTGTTGGTGTTCCAAGCCCTACAATTCGCTGGCTGCGTAACAACCAGCTGGTTCTCATAGACAAGGTGCACGTGGAGCAGCAGGAGGAAGGAACCCTTGTGATAAGCAGCACTCTTGTGGAGGATACAGGCGTGTACATGTGTGAGGCCAGTAACGGCGTGGGTCAGCCCAGTCTCAGGATGGTCACCGTCAAGGTTCTCGGTGAGTGAGGCCGTCACCACGGCCATGTAAATCAACCTTTTCTGATTTTTCCTTGTCCACCACTTATTCAAAGCACTGCATTACAAAAAATGAACATGACATTTTGTCTGCAGGAACGATCACTGTGAAGATTGTCGTGTCCAATACGACTTTCATCTCTGGCTCTGACGCCCGCATGGTGTGTGAAGTGAAAGGGGACACAGAGGTGAGGTTTGAATGGAATAAAGACGGCAGTCCTTTGCCGTTTGACCTGCGCTACAGAACCACACGTCAGGGGGAGCTGCTTATCGAAGATGTCATCCCGACAGACTCGGGCGAATACACCTGTATCGTGACTAGGAAATTTGAGGTGGTGCAGAGGTCTGCCCATATCAGGTATCAGGTGAGGCTTCCATCAGCACAACTAACATGAATTGCAGTAAGTTATATCCAACTTCTGTTGACCATCATCATGGGTGAAACGGAATGCTAACGAGCGAGGAACTGTGGTGTCTCTGTAACAGGTGCCACATTACCAGCTGACTGCGGAGATCAGCCTTTCTACGCCGATTGTCTTCTCATCATACGAGCTCGCATGTGCAGACACAAATATTTCCGTGAATTCTGCTGCAAAACCTGCCATGAACATGGTCATTTACCCTAATAAGCAAAACATCTGTCAATGTGGTGTACTCAAATTGGCTGTAATGATAATCAATATTATTAAGCTGTTATTGTCATTGGTGCTAGAACTTTTATTTATACACAAGTTCTGTATCCCATATAGCTCCTTAGATTTATCCATATGATACATTGTTGTGTGTGTGTGTGTGTGTAACATCCATGGATGCGGTGATGCTCCAGTGATGCAACGTTGCTTATTGTTATGTTAATCAATACATTATATGTGTGCAGCTTGCACTAGAGACTCAACAAGTTTTGTTTTAGTGTTGTAGCTGCAGTCGAGCTGCTGCATATGTAGGCTGCATTAATTATTCAGACCTTTTCCTCTATGCTTTGTAGGTATCACACAAATGTTCATCTCTTGTTAAAATTAACTTAGACGCAACACAAGGTAGAAGATTGAAGTTTATCCCAAAAAGCACAATGGTGGAATTTATATGTCTCCTTTCTGTAATATGGTCAGACATTTCCATATTTAAATTATGTCTTGAATGAGGAGAGTGAAAGTGAATATTGAATGTACTCAATTTATTATATTTTGACATAAATCATTCACGATACATAATGTTGTTTATTTCTATGAACATGTCCAAATAAATGACAATGTATTGGCCAAGTAATAAATATTATAACCTTCATTTGGCAGTCACGCTCGCATAGTTGTTATTAGTTCCATATGTCAGTGCATATGGCCCTAAGCATGTAGTGTTCTTTGAGTCTGAAAACAACCTGAATGCCAGCCTGGTCATGTTAAATGCCGTTTAAGACCTGGTAGACGATGACTGTAGACAATTATAAGTCTACCCTGATCCCTCCAAGGCCGCTGCTTCCTAACAACCCCTGGTCTTGCTACAGAACAGAGTAAGGCCACTGACAGCAACAGAATGGGTGTATTTGTCAGGTTCCAGACTCTTTAAGGGAAGCTCTTTTGAACCAAATTCGGAAGTCTGTGGTCATTCCAACAAGGAAATCGAACCAGCTGTTGGTCTGTTTATTGGGAACGTAAACAATATGTCCATGGTGCATTGCCTAACACCCATTCAAAGAGATATGGTTAAGTACAAAAGGCATATATGCAGAGAGACATGACTCTCCTCAAATTATACGTATTCATCTTCTTTGTTGTCCATAGTGACATTCTAAACATTGCTTACACTTTACAGACACCAGTTCTTACCTGTTTACATGGCGGACAGCTCTGTCGAAAAACATGACTGATACAAAGAACAATAGGGCAGGTGAAGCCCGGCACCTGTAACTAGCATGGACTCTCTGCTAGCTACAGGTGAAGCCCAGCACCTGTAACTAGCATGGACTCTCTGCTAGCTACAGGTGAAGCCTGGCACCTGTAACTAGCATGGACTCTCTGCTAGCTACAGGTGAAGCCTGGCACCTGTAACTAGCATGGACTCTCTGCTAGCTACAGGTGAAGCCTGGCACCTTACTAGCATGGACTCTCTGCTAGCTACAGGTGAAGCCTGGCACCTTACTGGCATGGAATATCTGCTAGCTACAGGTGAAGCCTGGCACTTTACTAGCATGGACTCTCTGCTAGCTACAGGTGAAGCCTGGCACCTTACTAGCATGGACTCTCTGCTAGCTACAGGTGAAGCCTGGCACTTTACTAGCATGGAATATCTGCCAGCTACAGGTGAAAACGGACTTTCTTTCACATATAATTATAAAATAGCGAGTTCTGGGATCCTAGGTAACGTTATCTTAATTCACGTGGTCTAAATATATTAGCCCGAGAAGCCGGTACGATTACCTTGTTGAGTGAGCTTGGTTCAAAATAATTTGAACCTATGGTCAACCAAGGACTAAGAAAGGACTTTTTAAGTCCTTTGGCCAACCTTGTAAGTGAAGGATGCCTGGTTCGGTTTTATGGACCAGTCCTCTACTACACACTACAAAGAGATCATCTTTGAATACAGGGGCGCATCCGCCTCAACCCCGACAAGGTCCAGATCAGGAGATTCGAAAAGGCTCTGCCCACTTGTCAATTGGCTGGGACTGGTTCATGAAGAGGGTTCCGAAGTCAGGAAGTCCACTGAGCTGCAGCTCCACAATGCGACCCAGCAGAAGCTTGTGGGCCATTTTCTCCCGCAAGGGGCCGCTTCCTGTCCCTTACAGCATACCCCTTTCTCATAACTGATTCACCCAGTCCCGAGATTCTCGGGAGTCTCCTTACGCCAAAAACATAGTTCTAAAAATTACTACTCAATACAAGTACACATTCGAGTCAAATTCTGCACGTGGTTTTACACCACAATCAGTTCGCTGCAAGGTTCGCGAAAACAGTTTTCTTCATATGATTCTAACATCTTGAAATTACGGATGCTAATATTAGAAAACTCACGAGTTTTTTCACATTCATATTTAACTGTTGGGTTGAAGAAATTGGAGCAATGAAATCAAAAGAAATCACGTGTACACAGACGCGGTGGGCACGGAAGGGGGTGGGGTAAGATATTCGAAAATGGGTATCATCCAGTCCCTAGCATTTCTGAAGATGAATTAGGATCGTAAAGGGTGTTGATATTCATATTTCAAGAAGTGACCGGTTATGCCATTGGAAAATCGGGTGAATGCAATGGGTAATTTAAACGAGGTAATGCTCTCCCAATTTAATTCATCTGCAATTAAAAATAATAACGCTCCTAAGTTATTGTTTCAATAAACGAAAGGGAAAATTATGGTGTGAATGCATTATCAAAGTTCACTGTTGTGCAACACATAGCCATCTTTGTTTTAAAGTTCTGGGAAATTGACACATGGAAAAATCTAACTATCATGGAAAAAATATATTTTATGGTTGGTGGTCATATAATAAAATCAAGTTGGCTGAAATTGTATGAGTTATGAGAGGTAAAACAAAAACCTCGCAAATAGTTTGCTGTGAAAGATAAAACATGATTAGAGTTGATAAATGGGCTTGTTTATTTAAGCCAGGTGCATTTAAGAAATGGAATAAACAAAAAAACATTGCACACAGCAAAAGGTGGGGGAGAAAACCACCACCACAACATGAAAAGGTTGTACATTTAAATAAACTACAACAAGACAGGAAAACAGTGGAGGGTGGGATAGGAAAATCAAAATTGTGTGTGCAAGGAACAGAGTCACAACAGGAAGTGATTACCATCCCTATCGGCTAAGCAATTAGTTAAAAGTCATGTGACCTCCACGCAGGGCAGTAAGCTGTTGGCCAATAGATCACATGAGCATCAAACAAGTATAGAGAGAGAGAAAGCCAAACATTACGACATTAACAATCGCTATGTCTCCCAACTATATCAAAAGACAGAAATAAGAAACCTGCTTGGCAATATGAATGTAAACACATGAACATGGCATATTGAATCTGCATTTCTTAACAACTGGAGGACCAATCATGCGCACATATAATATGCTATTCTAATTTACTAATATTAATATCTATGCTTTGTGTGTGTAATACATAGAACATGGAAATGGCATCTCTTTTCCACTGAAGTGTTTTTTTGGTCAATCTATTGATACAATTCTCACATAATTAGTATTCACAGTCATGGGGCATTTCTATCAAAAATTCAGTCACATTATTCAGAAGCCGAACGTGACAAGGCTTCCTGTCCTCCCCGCACGAAAAGCATAGATGATAGTGTCTCAACCTGGACAAGGTTATCTTCATTGGAGTCTGAAATTCTGAAGCACATGGACACAAACAAATGAATACTATTTTATAAAATAAAAACGAGTCATTTTTTAATTATGAATTGTGACTCAGTAAGGAAGAACAACTTTGTTCAAGCAGTTTTCGTGACCAACACTTCCAACAAGTAGGCTTTAATTTATGAGAGAGCATGCCAGAGACCCAGAACCAGACCAGTGGACCCCAAGTTACATGACAGTAAACATGAATGACCATGTGAACCCTAGAGTGTATACAGCGTATGTAAATGCCGTAGAAATCACTGAAAAAATGCATCACTACCATTTCTCCCTCCCTACCCCCTCGGACCCCGCGTCAACCACACTGGCATATGCATGCACCGATGCGGTGTACTTCTATTTCATCGCTCATTCTTCCAAAATTAACTGAATCGACAATTTGTCACAAAGCCTGCATAATCAACTCTAATTTATTGAATATATAAATACAATTACTGAACATTAATGTGATACATTAAGGTTGACAATTGCTTACCAACGACAGGCTTGATATTTTCCCGATCAGAAACACCGCAAACATTGACAGACGCTGCCATCTTGCCATCTTGCTGGAACTACTTTCGGCTCAATCCCATGATTCTTAGAACGAGTTATGCGAAAGGTCAGTGCGAGAGAGCGCGCCACATTTCGGGCGAAAATGGCTTGTGGGCAATAAGTGTTGGTTAACGCATGGCCACGTGGGTGATATGGGGAAAGAACACGAGGACGCGGAGCGTCCGATTGTCTTTCCCCATATCACCCACGTGGCCATGCGATATCTAGCCCTACAAGACGTCTTACCGTTTCTCGAAACAACTACCAAACACCAAACATACACAAGTGATGGAGTTATAGAATGCAATGATGTTTTACGGCCAATTTCATCCCTTTTCGGCTGGTGATTTCATCCGTGATAATTATTTTTAGTTCGATCAATTTGGGAAGCGATAAAAAGTCAGAAACACAGCAACATGTTTGTTTACAAGTTCAAGACCACATGCACTGCGCATGCACAGAAAGACGAAGACTAATGCTAAGCCCGGGGGGGGGCACTTAAGTGTAAAGATATAGTATACATGTGCCGCACGAAGGGGGTGGTTTTTTCAACATCTCGACTTTTACGACGGGTTAGACATTCGCAAAATACCTTGTACGATGGAGTATACTTTTTCTCATTCTCAACGAGTACAATGGGTACGGGTTTTCGAGGTCCCGCGGCCATCCCTATCCGAGTTAGGGTAAGTGCCCCCCACATGGGATGCTAAGGCAATGCGGGAAATCGCGAGAATTAATAGTTTCAAAAATGGCAGACTTCGTATCGCGATTTGTTCGGAAACGAACTATCGATGGCATTTATTGAAGAATAGCGTCGAGTGGTGGTAAGTTTTTTGGAGCGGAAGGTCTATTTTTTGTAAAGGCTCTTGATATATCTTATTTTCTAGGTGCGAAATATAGCCCTTCAACCCAAACGAGATCTCGCCGACTTGTGTTTGATGAACTCTTCGTAACGGTATAAATTCATGTTACCATGGTTACCGTTACGACCGGAGCTATGCGATATCATACTTATCGCGATGGCACCTACACGCGATAACCATGATAATTATCGTGAACCTATGCTAACGCCATTATCAGGCAAAGGGCATGTAAGGGTTCAACTTAAAGGTCGCATACATCCTCCAGATATATCAAAGACATGTACTCAAAAACGAAGTTATGTGTCAAAGTGAACAATGAAAACCACACAGCGTTTTTCTCCTCGGACATAGGTGTCCGGCAAGGAGATAATTTGAGTCCAAGTTTATTCAATATATACATAAACGACTTAAACAGATTCAAAACATAGGCCACACAGATGAGGTAACGATAGGTTCAACACATCTCAATAGCCTGTTATATGCAGACGATGTTGTCATTGCCTCAGGGGCTCCAGAACTGCATTGATGCAGTGAAGGCATATTCTGAGACATGGCGACTAGATTTCAATTTGAACAAAACAGAAATTATCATATTCAACCAAAAAGGAACACATCTCAGGGAAAATTTTGTTTATGGAGGCCACCAACTTGAGTGTGTGGATAACTACCCTAGCTTATCTTGGAATAAACTTCACCACTAATGGTAAACTGAATTAAGGACTCGGTTGATACCCTCTACCATAAAAGCCTTAAGGCCCTATACAAACTAAACAAACTCCTGGGTCATAACTATAATAAATGCACCATGATGCATATCTTCGATCATACCATGAAACCGATACTACTGTATGGTTCTGAAGTGTGGGGAGTAGATATTGGACTGACCCAGTCACGATCCCCAAATGCATTTGAACAAAATCTGGATAATAATAAACTTTCTCAGTTAGAGTTAAAATTCTACAGGAGAATACTACACGTAAAAAGACACACCTCGATTATAGGAATCAGGGGTGAACTGGGCAGACCCCACTTAGTCTTTATGCCATAAATAATTCAATAAAGTTCTTTCTTTCTATCAAATTAAAATTTGGAGGCAGCCTAGCCAAGGAAGCACTTATAGAAAGTCAAAATGAACATCCTAAAACGAAAAAGTCATGGTTTGGAAAATTAACATCAATATTGAAGCACATACATCTACAATACAACAACATTAACGTGCCTGAAAACAAAATAAAGATATTTGCGAAAAGAGCTGAAGGTGCTATGAAAACCCTCTATGAAAAATTCTGGCGCAACAAACTCAATAATACTAACAGCCAATCTGGAAGACAAGGGGGAAATAAACTGAGAACCTGCAAACTTTTCAAACAACACTTTGGACTCGAGGAATACTTACTAAATATAAACAATATCAACCAGAGAACTGCAGTATCACAACTACGCCTGAGCTCCCATCCATTAAATATAGAATCAATGAGGGGAACCATCTCCAATCCAAATGATAGAATATGTCAGTGTTGCGCAATGCAAGCTACAGAAGACGAAACGCATTTCATGATCATATGCCCCAATATCAAAATAAAAGAACCTCATTGTTCAACGATATTGCCAAAAACAAAACAATTTTTCACACCTGTCACCCAATGACAAATATATTTGGGTGATGAGTAACGAGGACAAACTCCTATGTAAAAACATTAGCAAATTTATAGGGGAATCGCTCGAGACTAGAAAACTGGCTCTAAATGGCCAACAACCCTCAGTTGCAGGTGTCTCGGTTAGTGGTCTCACATAGAAATTTAACCCTGTTACTATGCTTTATCTTAATGTGTACTCTTTGTATTGAAGTGTTTTGCGGTAGAATTAGTTGCACACTTATTGTATTCCTATTGTATTGTGTGTTGCACTTTCTCCGATCAAAATCATGTAAATAACTCGATTGTATATGCTCCTAGAGGGCGCGTGATTGCTAATAAATGTCATTGTCATTGTCCGGCAGCCCAGGGACGCTACGCCGCATGCAACATTGAAATGCTTTGGCCTACTAGCCCAAAGTCGCGCAGCATTTCATCAGGGACACTGTCGGGGAAACGTTACACTGACCTGCTTAGTGCAACAGACAACGAGGGGCTGCATTGCTCAGCGGGCGGGGTGGGGTGCGTGAGTCATTTGGAGGGAGTGGTCGGGAGCCATAGCAGGCTACGTTTTAAAGAAGCTGAAAATTTACCACAAGCAGATTACCATGCGTTGTGCAGCTTGCAGACAACGACGGAAGTTTCGTGAATCATGCGCTGTGCAGGTTTGTACCGTTGGGATGGTGTATATATACTCGGTCCGTTCCTGTACAAGGATATTCGTTCCTTGAGTTGCTTACCTTGGCCACGGACAAGTTGATGTCTAGTCTGCTCGCTATCCCTGCTGCTGAACATTGAGCTAACCATTGTCGATCGTTGTGATGTCTTTAATCTTTTAAGGGCACTGAAAGACCTTTCGGATGTGCAAGGTGTCACAGGCAAAACACATAGAATACCTGTCATATATCGTATGCTTAGAAATATTTGACTGCAAATATGTGCTGGTGTGGCTGATAAACTGGTCCTACCATGTACAATGTTCTGTTGTCTCCATTTAATTAGCCTTCAATGGAACTCAACATTTGCAGATACAAAAGAATGTTCCACTAAAACCACACCACCAGGATCAAGATCAGAAGCCACAAATTACCCTGAGTCAAAGTCGAGGCGACAGCACCTTCCAAATTTGCAGTTGCTAACATGTTTTGTTGAGAGTGAGCCCTCTTTGCGTAGCTATATATACTTTGGTAGTGATTTAACGTTGACTTCCATAAGATACATTCCAATGAAGCTTACATATCTACACCAGAGATATTTTTATTGCTGCTGTATGCGAAATCATCGGTAATACATGGAAAGACGTGGCATTTGATATTGTAACAACAGCCATTCAAAAACAAGTGGGTTTGTTGTAACATTGATTTAACTGTCTAATAGTACGTGTAAGCTAGTAAACAACTATCTAACTCAACGTCTTTTCAGCTTTTTACATTATTTCCATAAACCCTCAGGGAGTGCAGAATAACGTCGCGCGGTCGGTTACTGGACGCGTCAAAGAGGCGTTCAGCACGCAATATTTGTGGTAAATGCGTCACTCTTATCGACGGCTGACATTTCTGATCCATGGTCATTTGTAGCCGCAGACGACAAACTTAATGTGGAGATAGATTTTGAGCGATGAGGTAGTGTTTGAAACTTGGAAACAATGGCCATTTCAGACAAGATATAATCTCTCAGCGCGGCGATGCACACGGGTTGGCAACTGGCTAGTTCATCGACAAGACTCCCCTGTGACGCTTGTTCACCCAAAACCATCTACAGCAATTCAGATAGATCTTGAATATATATTCCACTATATTTATCAATATCCTTGATTATAAAATAATGTCCTTTGATTAAATTAAGATAATACCAGCCCCGAGCAGCAGTAAATGCGTGGGCAGAACTCCACGAATACTGGTCATGATAATATGTTATTAAGGGCCCGCATAGGGTGGCGGAATTGATAATGCCGTACACTTACATGCGTGACATATGTGACCATTGATTGAATCTTATTTCCCTGAGTGAACGGTTCAATGATCCAACCACTGTAAAACATCTGCGACACAATACATGCTGATGACGTCATCATTCACGAACACGATATCATACTCTGGCTAATAACGTTGAGTGAATGTCAACATTCTGAAACTTTTGTCCCAAAAACCGAAGCATATCGACACTGTCCCCTTGTTCATCTCCATCAATCTCTGGTAGTTTGATATTAAATCAAGATTTAAATTGATATGGAAATATTTGACCTTTGCCCTAGTGACGTTGTCCTGACTAGGGCAGTCAGGCCAATCGACGGAGTGCATGGCTACGATGTAGCAGTTATCCCGCGTACTCTCGTGCTGTAGGATGCAGAAATCTCGCGACTCCCGTTTGAATAGCATACTCACTTCATGGGTTAAATGAACTGAAACAAATGTCGAAGCAGGTTTTACATTAGCCGCGCACGACGGTAATATAAATATATACCGTCGTGCACGGCTAGTTTTACATATAATATTATCCCAGATTTTAACCAGGCGGTCAAATTTGTTTGAACGGAATTCGCTAGAAAAAAATGTGAACCCCGTTGCTGTGCAATCCTCGATGTAAATAACTTGCAAGAGTTATCAACGTTCGTTCACCGGTAGGAGGAGGGGTACAGTATCATTTACCAATTTTCAGTCCATCCCTCAAGTCATGCAGTACCTCCACATTCTGTCAACACAAACCCGAGCAATAACACAAGACTCCATTCACGAAAGACGAACATAACGCTCTTATTATTTCCGTTTGAATTATGCCTCGTACATTGTTCACATTAAACATTATGACCTTCAGTGTTTGGTCGTAAGCGAATCTGGTGCTAGGGCTGGATAGGGTGATGAAGACGCGTTGTGGATGGCACGATATCACCCCCTTCCCCATGTAGCTGCAAGTATCACACATTCACACAAAATAAGAGTCTTTACGGGATACACGGGGCATTCAAGTCTCTTGTTAAAACTTGGTTCGGGATCTTCTGAGAATACGGCGAACAAGCACTACAAAAGACGGAGAATTCGAAGGGAGATTTTCAGCAGACGATCAATGAGAGCACCACACACAGCACCTCTGTACTGGAGATTTGTCCGAGGTGTGGTTGGTCTTCTGGAGAACAACGACCTCTCGTTCCAGGCCAGAGTAGCTGGAGGAATAACATGGCTATATTCATAATTCTAATAAGAATGTTAATTTATATGTTCAAATTGATATATGTCCAGCTACTATCACATATTGTGTTTAGTGCTCCTAAAAGACGCTATTCTGATAACGAGGCTGAGTGACGTACATCCAGCCCCCCGTGCGGCTTGCCTGTTCCTCGTGGCCCATCGTTATATCCAGAGAATTCACGACATTCATCTGCAGCAAACAAGGATGAGATCAAATTGAACCAAGGATCCAATTTTACGTCATATTGTGAAAACTCTTTCGTTATTAGTTATATACGAGTACACGAATTAGATGAAAGTTTAATATAATCTCATACCGCATGCAATAATCCCTTGGCACATTCCGAAGCTTTTGCGCTGATTTCTTCATAACTGAGAGGTTCTGAAAATCCAGTGCAAATATCATATAGATCTCTCTCTCTCTTTCTCTCTCTCTCTCTCTCTCTCTCTCTCTCTCTCTCTCTCTCTCTCTCTCTCTCTCTCTCTCTCTCTCTCTCTATCTATCTCTCTCTCGTAAGCTAAGTTTTCGTATTTATCTGTATGAGTGTCTTTATCTTCACTAGTATTTATGATAAATGTTTAGTTTCAGCAAGCATTGATGAATATCTATTGCCGAAACCCGCCTTGACCACAAAGTAGCACCGACGAGTGATAACTCGCTGGCATCATCAGCAACCCATTTACCACATCTCTTCTTCTCAATCTCGTCAGTCGGACAGACAGGACCACCAGAACCCCTATCGCTGTCCGGGATTCCGTTCACCCTCTCCGAGCTTTCATCCGATTCCGTGGAGGTCAATCTACGAACGTAGTCGCTCTCGGAATCAAAACTGGCTTTAGCATCTTTCTCTGGGGTTCTTGTGAACAACTTCCGGAGTCCCGCCTTCAGCCTACTGATATCAGACGACGAATCGGATGCATAAGACGCTTGCCTATCCGGTGGGCTATTCGAATTCTCATAGTCTTCCTTCACGCGCGTGCTGTCGTTTGGAACACTTGACTGTTCCTCCTTCCCATCATCTAAAGGTTCGCATTGCATGGACTCTATTACTTCATAATAACTCAATAAGTCTTCTGCAGTTTGGCTGTCATTAGGGATGCAAAATTCATATAAATTCATAGCTTCTGTTTTGTAATTATCGACATGGAGCTGGGAATTCTCTTCCACCATTTCATTGTTAGTGGTAGAAGCACTTGAATTGTGATTTAATATATTGATAGCTTTCTCTGTTTGCCGGCTGCTCACGGGTGCAGCTCCCACTTTCTTCCGCTTTTCCTGCTCATATTTCTGTTTTTTCGCCTCGACTATTTTGCAGAACTTGGTTATAATATTTGGTTCAGGTTCGGATTTGTCAGTTTTGTTGCAATAATTCCGTTCCTCTGCAGATGAGTGCACCATCTCCTCATCAGAGGTCGAGTTTGATTCACACGGGTGTGGTTGATACTTAGAACTGTAAGGAGTGAAGGAGGGTACGGGAGCTGGATGCAAGCTCTGGTGATGTAAGTGGTGCTGTAAAGCCGTCATCTTACGGGAAACAAGCGCCGGTCTGTCTGAACCGCGGGACGGATGCGGTCGGCAAATAATCGTCAGCAGAGAGACATCTCTTCCTGCAGATTAACCACAGGAGATGATGACAAGTTTTGACATAAAAGTCTTTTTTAAAAGCTTCTGATTCTAAATGGAACGAAATGCAATACTAGGAATCTAGGTCGCCCTCTGGAGGGTACCGTATTATTGTGAGCGTTACCTAGCCAGCTATCGAGCGGCTGTATCAAGTACATCGTCCATTCGGCGCTTGAGTCTTCATACTCCACCAGCCAGCTGCAGCCGTTGTCATCCTTCTGCCAACATCTGCCAAATGTATCAACGGACCATGAAATGACGAGACAGCATTGAGCGAGCATCATTCTGGACCAACAGGCATTGAACTGAATGGAAACATATTCGTCGTAGTGATCACAGGCTTACCGTCGGACGAATTTTCGCTGACACACGACAGTATCCCCCAGGAACCAACTGGTAATATTGTTCAGCAATCGTGCTGTTGGGCTCGTTAGTACGGGTGACGTCACACTGATGACGTCAACATTGTTCTCGCTGTTGTCTTTGTGGAAGCTCTGACCGGTCGTTTGTTCGATGCTACATCCTGCTTGTCGTACTTCCGGGTCCCATGTACGGTCTTGAGACGTCGACGAGATTATATTTAAAACTGACTGCAAGGGACAATATATTTGTTTATTGCAAGACATACCATAGACATGCAGGCTGCAAACAATATCCTGGTGTATTCCTCAGCTGATGGGCTGTGGAAATTTTTTTCAGTTTGTCCCAAATGCGTAATAGTCGCAAGCGGCCTGGCGTTGGGAACTTAGCATCGAAAACCGAGCTCCTGCGTTTGGGTGCATACTGAGTGAGTGTCAGGAGGATTGGGCCTCGTCAAGGCTCATGCTCAGCAACATTTGTCACAGAGATAAACCTCAGAGGATGGGGCGACATTTACATCCACATATATGTATCAGTTCTTATTTTAACGCAGGACCACAATCATTACACATGATGGACCCACGGTTTTTTTCGTATTTTGGACCCTCCCCTCAAACTCCATACCCACGGCAGTTCTCGCATTCAACACTTGTCGTGATTTCGACACCAACGTATTTGGCACAGATTCGACGTTTTGTACACATATGTACCTTCATAGGGGACTGTCCAGCGGATTTCAAAGATCGCCACGGCAAAGGAAAACAAAACAATCTCTTGAACGTTTTTTATTGGGGGGGGGGGGGGGTGCGGTGTTGGGGCGGGGGTGGTGGTGTGTGTGAAATCAGCCTTACTAAAATGCTATAATGCACATCCAGTCACAAGACCATGTATTTCCAGTCTCGCCACATGATGCGATTATTCGCGCTCTATAGGGGTGTGTTGGTAATAGGGAGTGAGGTGTGGCAAGCTTACATGTACCTAAGTGTATACTGTTATGCGGGAGCATTGTGAACGGATCTTCATGAGAGTACTGGCTTTGTTATCACACAACATTACCACGTGAGTGCAAACGACCCAGTGGAAATAACCATAGCCCGCATTCGATGCTACTTCTGCTGAAGACAACAGCGGTTATGATGACTACAACGATGATGGTGATGACGATGAGGCTGCGGCTGCTGCTGCTGCTGCTGCTGATGATGATGATGATGATGATGATGATGATGAAGAAGAAGGTAATGATGATGATTGAGACATCGACGATGATGATTATGACAACGATGATGACGTTCGTGATGAAGCGCGGGTTTTAGCAATAGTGAAGTAAAACTCGAGTGCACATTATGACAGAAGAGGTGTAATTCCTGGAATGAGATGAACACGAAGTGAGAACAGAGATGAATTGATCAGGATTACCTGCACGGGACTGTTTATTTTGTTGAAACATCCATATATATCCAAGCCACGGAATTGAGCAGCATCCGTTAAGCGAGTGTTCCACACCATCTGACTATTAACGCAGCCTGCTAACTTCCATCCTGTATTGATGCGTAGACACCAGAGTTTCTGACAACATCCACGGCAAGAACATAGAAAGTTACTTCAAAAAATATTTTATATCAAAATAAACTCTTTGAAAGCGTTTTCCGAGCTAGCATTGGTCCGGTTGGGGACGCGTTAGCCCTGTTAGTCTTGTTGAGGTCCTTCGATGTTCGAAGACAATTCTGTGCAAAATTCAGAGTTCCAATCACACATGATGCACACACAAAACGTACCTATGAAGAATTAATTTTCGCATTTGTGAATGCTTATCAGCAAGTTAACAACAAGGCGCTTGATCCTAGCAAGAAAACTTTGATAGGTCACATCTCCGACTTGATCTTTATTCAGAGCAACGAGGCGCTACCCAAATCCCATTGCGATTATCAAGGTTTATGTGATAATTGACAAACAATCACGCATCAGCGGATAACCAAAATAGTGCGAAACGTGAGATATACATCCTGATTCTTAGTCCTGATGTAAATGTAGGGACATTTCATCGATATAAAGTGCGGGCTGCTCGAAATATATTTTTCACCCTTGCGTTGGACGGCATCTTTGTGGAATCGTATATAACAATATCAGCGTCCGACTGGGGATAGGTACTCGTAAGGGAACAGCTGTCATGTAAATGAAATGGTCATATAATATGGGTATAGTCATATTCTGTTTATGCAGACACATGTGGAAGCGCATAAGCAATGATCGATCGCGTGACACGGACAATAAACACACCATACGGTGCAACAACAGCATGATTCAATATATCACCGAAACAAAAATTCATATTCTTGGTGTGAAGGCCTGTTCTTGGCTGCCGACAATCCGTAAAACATGAACAATAGGGTAATAAAGAGTGACGTCACATCGTTGATAACGGTCCAAACCTTCTTCTCAACACCTTTTCGCTGTAGCATTCTAGTCATGTGTGACCATTGATAGGATAAATATCAAGCTTATATGGTTATTAAGAGAATCACAGGGGCTATAACACATGGATGATTAATCAGATAGAAACAAATCAAGGATAAAATGCAAGGCGTCAAAAGCCCCTGTAGGAGGCGGACTGGCTGTTTTCCCACCTCATAATAATAATCCAATATTTTTTTTGCAATGTGAATTGTATTTACTCAACCAAACCTTACCGGTGTTTCCTTCAGAAGGCTCAAAACTTCTTCTAAACTCCCGCTGGAAATCTGCACAACAGATACGTGAGAGCGCAACGGTTAGGCAGTGTGAAGGAGCGTCCCATAATCACGTTGACATCCGGGTTTAGACAGACTGATATGAATGACGGGGCTCCGAGTGCAATACAAACTGAAATGTTAAAGATGTAATCGATGATACCTGGTGATGTTTGCGTTTCCAGATGCATATCGCAGCTAAAATCAACGCCACAATCGATAAAGTTATCAGAGAAGATGCCCACGACAGAGGGTCCTCAACGGATGGAATGCCCCAGCTCATATCGCCTCCAGTTTATCCACAGTACGATGACAGTCACATACTTAACTCCAATAGCATCCGATCACAGCGGCTTCCTCATTCGTTCTAAGTAATCAGATGATTCACCAGGAGTAAATGAAACTACCCCCATCCGCTGCAGATGCTGCTCTACGGAGGGGGTACTTCGTAGAACTTATTTTTGCTTGTGCAATTTTCTCAAGACGTTAAGAAACAATGTTATATTGCAAATGATAAGGGTTCAGCGCCCGATAGAGTAATGTGATGGAAGCAAATGGTGTTACGTGAGGGATTGTGTTTTTTTGTTGACCAGTTCCTGCAAATGATACACACTATTTAGGCAGCGATAAAACGATGGATATTCAATATATTTTAATTTCAGGTGGTCGAGACCAGTAGCGCCACCAAGTGGAGCGGTTTACCCTCTGTTGCGCTTATGCCAGTTAAAGTTAGCTAACCGTTTCCTGGCAGACTTATTGTGACAATACGCTTTTGGGAGGCGGGTAACGAAGAAGATACATGTACACAGGTTCTTGTCGCTTGTCACACGAAGAACCAATGTATGGTCTAACTGAGAGCTATTTTACTGCCAGAAGAGAGGAATTCAGTCGTCCCTGCCATGCTATGCTCATTTGTAGCGAGCTGGTATAATCTGCCGCAATACGCTATATCGGTAGAATTTGCGTTATTGTCGTTTGGTCACTAATACATTGCGTTCACAACAGTGTAGCATCTCTCCATCTTGTCTAAATATCTAGGTCATACGTGTACGAAGATGGTGTGATATCTAGGTCACACGCGTACGATGATGGTGTGATATATATGTCACACGCGTACGATGATGGTGTGATATCTAGGTCACACGCGTACGATGATGGTGTGATATCTAGGTCACACGCGTACGATGACGGTGTGATATCTAGGTCACACGCGTACGATGACGGTGTGATATCTAGGTCACACGCTTACGATGATGGTGTGACATCGTGCGCATATTGTGGGTCGCTTTTACACCCGAATGACCCTTGTCCAAGCGAGGTTAGTCAGTGTTATTGGCGGACATTGTTCAGCGAGAATCGATGGACGCATCTTGATGTCAAGCCTGTTTAGCATGTGAAATGACACAATGACAACGTTACGAATTCTCCTGAATATAGATACAAATATATGCTCAAAACGTTTATTTGAAGGCGGACTGTGCATATTGTTTCGTTTGAGTGTAGTCCAAATCAGAACGTACTCTAGCGCTCCAGCTGCAGGGTGCATGGTGAATCGATGAACACGAAAATCGAACGAAATGGTCAATGATAGCCTAAGTGTTCATTAGGCAATGAGATAACGCAGTAACTCGGGTTTTCTTATGAATAACACATTGCCATAAAGCCATCTTCATAGCATATGTTTTCCATAAGCATGTTATTCATTGCGAATTACCTCAGCTCATAATTAATGATAGCACCTGCCATCATTAATGATATCACCTGCCATGAGAGCCTTTGTTGCTCAAGCACTTGATGCAGATCAACAAGAAGAATATCTTGGCCACAGTAATCCCAAACCCCGTCCTGGCCACACTACCTCAAGACCCCGTCCTAGCCACACTACCCCCAAACCCCGTCCTGGCCACACTACCCCCTAACCCCGTCCTGGCCACACTACCCCCTAACCCCGTCCTGGCCTCACTACCCCCAAACCCCGTCCTGGCCACACTACCCCAAAACCCCGTCCTGGCCACACTACCCCCAAACCCCGTCCTGGCCACATTGCCCCAAAACCCCGTCCTGGCCACACTACCCCCTAACCCCGTCCTGGCCACACTACCCCCAAACCCCGTCCAAGCCACACTACCCCCTAACCCCGTCCTGGCCATACTACCCCCGATCTTGTTCTGGCCACTCTACCCCCTAACCCCGTTCTGGCCACACTGCTCTCAAACCCCGTCCTGGGGTTCATGTATTTTTGTAAAGAGAAATCTCAGATCTGTACTGGCTCAATCACAAGGGTTAAGTCCTTAGCGCTTATGTGCAAAAAATGGTTGACCAGGATAGTTTGTAGCCTCGGTCGGACGGTAATATAAATATATACCTACTCGGACGTCTTGCAGGGCTATATAGTTTGTTGCTAATCGATGAGAATTTTTTTCGGGTACTACGACCAGAACTTGATGCAAAGATATGTTAGAATTTTATCATCACAAAACGAACTAGAAGTTATCATACCTGTACTACAAATGGAATGTGCTGTGCCCCCCAAACCCCAGCTCAGCCCATCTGAAGATGGTAGAGCTTGGCGCCAAAAAAATCAGATTATTCTCACAGACAGATACAAATTCTCAAACGGCATGTGAACAATCACAAATTTGCTCTGATGGCTAAAGTTGCAATGATATGGTTGATAATGTGCGTCGGCCTTCTGGCCATCATATCAGGACCCCATTCAAACCATACTACATCTAATATACATCAGTGGACATTTCTTATGAGGTGTTTATCCATCTGTGAGAAAATTACCAACAACTAATGGTTACTTACTCTCTCATGGATTACCATTTTATCATGTCAGATTCAGTTAACAGCTGTATGTGAGAACATTGGCATTTCTCGTATAATAACTACTTACGTCACACTTGTTACCATGGCGACCTTTGTGATCGAAATTATCGTCGACATTAAACTGCTATTTACATCACATATATGCGTGATGTGTAATTGATTAAGCTGACTGAGTTTTCTAGTTAGTGAATAGTTGTTTAATCAGATTAGACATAAAACCGTTATCCCCATTACATTGCCTAGCTTTGAGCTTCGCAATGGCATCTGGTTGTTTGTCTACGGCTAACATAAATCAATATAAGCAAAGATCTTGCTATAACCGATATAAGCAGATCCTATCTTCAGAATGCTGGAGCGGTCTTATCGAGTTGACCAACACTGTGTTGTTATTCACTACCAAATTAAGAATGCTGTCATGACACCGTCTCAACGACTTGCCGGATAACCCCACAGCGACAAAGCAAGGGGGCATACATTTACAAAAGTTGTCCGGTGTGTAGGTTTGGTCAAAGCGATTTTGTAATGATTCCCATAGATTTGTTATGTTCTTATTTGTTTAATTGGTATAAGATAACATAGCATGTGTGTAAGAGCCACTATCTGATATATTACTGTGAATGTCTGGGGTAGGTTTTTCTCAATACACGTCCATATGGAGAGCTCTACAAATGCTCATGTTGAATATCATGGATTGACCACCGAGGTTATCTGAGGTCACAGGAGGACAAAATAGGAAAATTCAACGCACAATTCAAACAGGATGGAAGCGATTGAAAAGGATAACAGTGCATAACAAGTAGTCATGATGTTGATATGTTATGATTGTCTTGTACAATACAACCAATAACATCATGGAAACTTTTCACTACGGTCACGGAGGGGATCAGGGTGTGATGGGATCAGTGTGTGATGGGATCAGGGTGTGATGGGATCAGGGTGAGATGGGATCAGTTGTAATTCTGTTTTCCTCTTGTTTCAGATAGTTAAATGTAGAAAAAGGGGGAAAAGCTGCGCTAAAATACAAGGAAATATCAGTGCCTTTTTTGGAATAATTGTTTTGTTGAACAATTTGCTTGTGCCTTAAATGTTGGCTTTAATGTTTGTTTGGGTCGTATGTAGTTTATACTGGGGTTTGACTGCTCTAAGTAAGACAAATCCACCTGATGCATATTGAAATGTGCCAAACCAGTTAAATGCTTGCGAGACTATAAATAGCTGGTCCTTTAAGATAAAATAGGCTTTCATGTCATTTAAAAAAGATGATGTTTGAAATTAGAGAACACAAAGTTCATAAATATATTGTGTGAATATACACAATTGTAATACACAAATATAGTGTGAACACTATCTGTACGTATCGGATTGTATTTTTTTTTTTAAATCCTCAATCCCTTGGAGCACTTGGTAGCATGCTTCCCACATTTATTGAAACGTCTCTTCCATAGTTTTGCCATGGCATGACCGCTTTCTGCCAGAAACAATCTGACTACCCTTTCCATAAGAGACGATGATGGTGAAACAATTTGGTTGGAATTTGACCGCTTTCTGTGTTGGTTATGGTATTGTCTTTGTTCGTATGATTATCACCCAGGTTATGTCTAAATCGAGTTCAGAATCCTCCCAGTCAATGAAGTCGCTATCAGTAAATCTCTTCGGTGCATTTTCTTGTAAATCTCGTTACTTTCGTTGAAGTCTTCACAGTTGAAGATGTAAACAAATGAACAGAAACTGACAACAGCGCTTGCGCGACCTACTTTAAGTATGTATTTCCTCTGTGGTCACCGGAAGGCGCTCGCGTATACGCCTGCACGTCCCCTTTCGAGCGTAAGGTAAAACAAATGCTACCGAGGCCTGCACTTTCCACTTCTGGTATATGTAACTCCTTGGTGCAATGTAGGGATTATGGCGACATTACTTTGACGCCCCGCATTGGTGTCTTTAAAATTAAACGCTTAAAATATAAAAGAATACATTTACTGAACTTTACCGTCTACAAAACAATATACAAAAATATGTGGAACAGCAACGAATCAAAGAATTATTTACAGACATAGGAGTCGTTGAAATTTCTGTACAAATCAGCATGGAAGTGATCACTGACGGGCCTGGCGGACAATCACGGCTGATCGGTCACCTAGGACACGGAACGCTGTCGTTACATCACGACACATGTGATTCGTTGGTCTTTTATCACCACGTGGCGTCGATGCAAATACCACGTAAACCTTGTTGATCTACTTCCTGTCCCGCCTTATTTCCTGTACGAGGAAGAATCCTATAACGGCGTGAACGATGCTCACAGCACATGCCATGGCGAAGGCCCAATTAACAACTTCTCCATTGCCGAAATGTTCGTTGCTCACCCATGTCAGTACTGCTATCAATATGAAGAAAGCTGATACACAGAGAGTCACATATCAAAAATTAGCCACAACTATAATAACTCTCTCTCTCTCTCTCTCTCTCTCTCTCTCTCTCTCTCTCTCTCTCTCTCACCTTACACACACTCTCTCACTACTCTCTCACTACTCTCTCTTTCTCTTTCTCTCTCTCCATCTCTCCCTCTCACCTTATACACACTCTCTCTCACTACTCTCTCTCCCCGTCTCTATCTCTATCTCTCTCTCACCTTACTCTCTCTCTCCATCTCTCTTTCTCCGTCTCTCTCTCTCCATCTATCTCTCTCTTTTTTTTCTCTCCACAATCTCAGTACAGCCGATAACCACGCCACAACACTACCCCACGCGTATTGCTGACGACATGACAGACGAACCTGAGGCAATGATGAGGATGGCGGACAGGAAGACGAGTCGAATGTCCTCCTCACATGACCGATGGAAGACATAGAAGGCCAGAATTAGCGCCGAAAAAACCCAGACGATGAGAGATAAAGTCATACAAGTTTGAGACGCTTTGATCCATGCTGCAAAGAGGAAACAGACAGGATAGCGTCACGTGAATTATATCGCTTTACCTGTTTACTAGAAACAAGCGGTGTCACCGCATGAGGCTTACTAGCCTCACGCGGTGTTACAACACCATCCATCGTTGTCTTTGTCTGAACCTCATATCACATTAATCAAAAACAATCCATAAAGATATTGAAGCTTCCAGACGTGTAAGTTAATGAGGAAACAGTCATGTGTTTCTTTGTACTCACAGCTGACCCATTGATTCCATCGCTCGTAGCAGACACCTCGTGTACATCCGGCCCATAGCCCAGAGTGACCATTGTCCCACGTTGTCCAGTAAGGTGATCCAAAAGCAATAATGAAAACTACTCCAGAGCAAAGCATCAAAACCAAGGCTGTTTTTCCGTAATCGGACGCCGAGTTGAGGCCCGCCATCTTGTCCCCATTAACTCTCGGGTTGTTTGGGGTGGCTCATCAAGTCAGAACACCTGTACAGGTGTGTTTACGGGCTTATCTATCGATATCTTCAGGGGTGGCCGGGGTCCAAAGTCCATATGTGCTTCGCAGGCATGATCGTTGGATGGGACAACTCCATTCATGCATGGCGTCAGAGAAAGCTGGTATAGCATGCAGTGGAATGCCGCATCGTCTCGAAACCCACGGGTTGGTGGTTCGAAACTAGTCTGGGCTTATTGCTCCATGTGGTAGCCATATATTTAAACCTGGGGTGGTGCTCGATTTGTGGAGGGTATGTCAATCGGAGCATGTCGATGTTGAAAGGCGGGGTCAATGACAGAACTCGCGTAATGGATGCGAACAATCGGGAAATATCCGTAGTTAACTTTTTTGCCTCAGGATTTAATTTACAGGCACTCGAGTTCGGACATCATGTTCGGACATCATGATTTCCCTACATTTGCATTATGATATATAATATATATATTATATTATATCATAATGCAAGGGAGATAATAAATCATAATGTCCGAACTCGAGTGCCTGTGGTTTAATGCACAGGCGCGTGAGTCCGTACATCAAGATATGTTTTCTCCCTTGCATTATGATATATACCTTCTATTATTTACATCATAATGCTAGTGTAGGGAAATCATGATGTCCGAACTCGAGTGGGATAGATAGTTAGATAGCTAAACCTTATCCCAGACACTGCTTACTCAGACAATATAAGTGGTCCATCAAGTACAAAAACAAGAATAATTGATTATGCATGTGATAAAACCGTTTAAGTGCAATGTTGTTTAATACTGGACGTATAAATCCGACTAGATAGCAACATATTTACAACAATAAGCTTTTGAGATCTATCCAATCTCTGTGAAAATTTGAATACCAGGATTCTTATCATAGAGGCACAGGCTAGAACTCAGTAAATAACTTAGGAACATTATGATATGAGCTATACCATTTGTTGATACAAGATTCAGTATAATTCCACCATAATTGTGCAGTGTACATGGGCATACAAAAAGATTTAAACAGTTTCAGTTTCACAGGGACAGAACACATAGATAATCTGCAAAGGATCCTATTTCCTTGAACATATAGATTACGTCTCTGCCGATCGATGTCATTATTATCACAGATAATGTGGCCTAGATATCTGAAACAAGTTAATGTCTTTAGTTTTTTTACCATTTAAATACAAAGCAGGAAGATTTTCATCTTTCAGATGTTTTGACAAAAACAACATGCAAGCACTTTTCTTGGAATTTGAAATCATATCATGAGAAGTAAGAAATGATTCACAAATTTTCAGTACTTTATCAAGCCCAGATACTGAAGGGCTGAAAACAACACTATCGTCAGCATACATGAGATGATTGACAGTCATTCCATTAATTACACACCTAGTATTGCATCTATGCAACATTGACCTTAGATCATTGACATAGACATTGACAGATGCGGTGACAAAATACCATTCTGAGGCACATCACTGGATACAGTCAAATAAACAGGGAGACAGTTGCCCCCTCGAACGGCAATCTTTAATGTACCTTTTATATTGACACCCTTATCTAGTCGTCTAACAGCAAGGATGATACAGACAGAGATGATACTCTGAAGGAACTGTTAGACTTTTTTCAAGGTGATGATAAGAAAGGACCACCTGTCGACAAAAGACTGTTGTCATCGAATCTGGGCTTAAAGCTAGACCATCGACCGCTATGTCTGCAATCTCTAATGGAGAGTTAGGTCAGGTACCTGGCTAGGCTTAAAGCCTGCCCAGGAGGGGGACAAATCAAAAAGCTGTGTAAGGAGTAGCCCACCACTTAAAACATGAATGTGTGCGCCCCCAAAGTCAATCCCAAAATTTTGGGAAAATATGGCATAAGCAAAATATTGTAGTTTCTACACTGGTGGTGAAAGCACTCACTGCAACAACTCACCTCATAGACAGCTTCATGGAACTGTGACAAACAAGGAACTGCATCGCATATCCAGCAATTGCTTACCTTTGCACACACACACAGACCTCTCTTTTAAGCGAAAAGATTCGCTCAAACATGAACTTGGTAACTCCTTTCAGCAGTTATGTGGCTCGCAATATCCTGTAACCGATCTCCGGTTTGGGGACAACCTTTCGGGAAAAATCTAGGATATTGAGGATGCCACCAGGATCACAAAGAAGGTACCTTTTTACTCATTCAATAGGGATGCTGCTCACTCAAGACCCAATCGGTTTCGCAACACCATACCGCAGCTACAGACCGAAGGAGATGACAGGGCAAAGCAACCCGAATCCTTTCAAACGGGCACCACATAAACCCCTAAAGCACTGAGCGAACTACAAGTAAGTGTGCCTTCAAAGGCTGTCCTTTTCACTTAAGCACATGCCCTCTGGGTTTAGGGGTGGAAGTATCAGTGGTAAGTGGATTCTCAGTATGGTAAGAGGTGCCCTGAATGATTTTGAATGATTTTGAACCTCCGAGATTTGAATGATCATATTGGGTATCATCATATTAAAATGGACACACTTAAAAGTGGCCCTATTAAAACCAAAATGTTGGTTTGCTCTTGTCGACTTAAATCAGGCTTATTATTCTGTTAAGCTGGTAGGCAGAAAGCTGTGCAGATTCCTTTTTGAAGGGATTTTATACCAATTCACTTGCCTGCCTAATGGATTATCTGAATCAGAAGAGGAAGCTGCCGAGCACATTGACATTAACAGCTTTCCTAACCTTACAAACATTTTGTAAAGATAGAGTTCATATACATGTTTGTTTGGAACTTTACAATACCACTGCTGTTTCCTACATTGCAAACTTGGGAGGAAAAAGACTACGTTTGAATACTTTATCCCGGGACATGTGGTTGTGGGCTATTCATAGAGACATTTGGCTTTCTGCCAAACATTTACCTGTTGATCTGAATACCCTTTCTGACAGGTAATCAAGGAAAAGCACAATACATAGTTGGAATGGGCCCTTGATTCTGATGTATTCAAATGCATCTATGACTTTTATTGACCTTTGATGTATACCTTTTTGCTTCCAGACTCAATAACTACCTCCCTTGTTATGTGGCGTGATGATCGGATCCACGGGCGCATGCAGTGGACGGTGTTTTAACTGAATTGATCTGTGTTTCAGTTGTTTCTGTTTCCATCTTTCAGCCTCATCAGTCAGGTATTACAGAAACTGCAACACGACAAAGCAAGCTACCTTCTCATAGCCCCTCTATGGACAACGCAACCCTGGTTTTCAGTTCTACTTCAACTGACTAGTGCAACACCTTTGGTTCTCCCATGTCGGAAAACACTTCTCACGTCTCAAAGCGACAAACAGAGGGTTCATCCTCTCCACAGTTCACTGCGATTAGCAGCATTCAAATTATCCAGCAAAACCTCAATCATCGAGGCATATCAGACAAGGCACACTTATCGGCGCTTCCTGAGGGAAGTCCACCCATAAGCAATACAACCCTTACATTTCTAAATGTATTCAGTTCAGCAATGGGAGATCAATCTATCTAGCAATGTTTAACAACTGTACATTTTGGTCTTGATTTTCTTGCGGAACTTGTTGATAAAGGCCTCGACTATTGTGTCATAAACACAGCGAGAACCGCCCTATTCTATAGTCACTTTGCCTGAAACCAACCTGATGGATGTCACTCGCTTGTTAAGAGAATGGTACAGGAGTTTTCACACAGAGACCTGCTCTACCAAGGTACAAATTTACTTGGAATGGATATTAAATGTTTGTATGTATATGTGTATGTGTGTGTATATATATGTGTGTGTATGTATGTATGTATGTATGTATGTATGTATGTATGTATGTATGTATGTATGTATGTATGTATGTATGTATGTATGTATGTATGTATGTATGTATGTATGTACGTATGTATGTATGTATGTATGTATGTATGTGTGTATGTGTGTATATGTGTATGTATGTATATGTGTATGTATGTATGTATGTTTGTTTGTTTGTTTATTTGATTAACTCATTTTTTGTAACACGATACAGGTCGCAAGTTTCAAAAAGATTTGGTGTATGATGCGTAGATCCAAGAGGTTGTGTTTTGACCTTGACCTAACTTTCCAATTAAATAACCATTTATCATTCGATCGTAACAAAATTAACATTCTCTGAAAGCCTGAATCATCGGCAAACTTTTATAAATGACATGTTCTCTTAAAATATTCGTTGAGTTGAAAATAAAATTTCACAGTGACTATTTTCATTGAAATTTCGATCGCTTATAAAATCGTAAATATAAGTTCAATAGTCAGTTTTTGTTATAGACGGCGTGAATTGAATCTTAAAATGTTATGTGAATCGATGACGTCACTTCCGGTTTCGGAACGGATAAACGTTACAGCAGAGGTGAAATCGGAAGTTAACATGCCATATCTCCGTTGTTAATTAGTCTGCGTCCCAGACTCCAGGGGTTCCGCTACGCTTCTCGCCTTAGAGACTACGACAAGACAAGGTCTCAAACTGACGCTTCCAAATATTTATCAGACATGTTCGTTAATCTTCGTGACAGCCCCTGATTGACCAATCAACGCAAAGGTTGTGACACGGATTGACCTTTGTTGCTCGCGTCCGACTCATGAAACTGACTTGTCATACGCACCCTTGGTTTTCTTTGACGTCATCTACATTGTTGTGGTCTGCGTCCAATGAGAACACGCAGAATATCTTCTAGAATTTGAGGGCGTCCTATACGTTTCAAATTGGGACCATAGACAAGGGCTGAAATCGCTTATCTGTACTAGTACAGTCAGTTGAGTGTCTGCTTCTCTCGCCGACAGTGTGATCAAGGGTGCGCTCAGCGTGAAACAACAAATCGGGGCGTTGAAAATTCGTGCCTGGCTCATAAAAATCACTCGTCCGGTAGGACAAGTTGAAAGGACAAGTCTCTTGTCACAAATTACTTGTCCAGGGCAAGCGGGCAACCGTTAGTGTCGAACGCTGACCCACTCAAAGTATGGCAATGAAAGCAGAAGCTAACAACGCATAGCAAAAGGTTTTCCCCGCTCCAGCAAGCACATTCATGAAACAGTCACGACTCATCAAGCTGCAGAGTGCACAATCCTTTTGAAAGTCATTCAATATCATGCAATGCAAATGTTGCGCGTAATCAAGGGCTTCCGTTTTTTTGAGCCATTTCCATGGTTGAAGCAACAGCATATACTTCTGTTCTTGTGAAAAGAGGTCTAAAACGGAGCGTACAGAAACAAAAATGGCGCCGAATCGTCGGAAAATGTGACATTGACCAATCAGAGACAATGACTCAAAAGTACCCGAGAGCTTCTCATTTGAGCATCGCAATCCCAAATATTGGATGCTCGTCCACTTCAAAGCATGTCCTCATTCTAGACGCTGGGGCGCAGTATTGAATATCATTAACATGTAAACAGGGCCCGCTGCCAGGTGCTAGGGGACCATGACTAGTTGTTAATGGTCGTATGTATTTCATTCAAGGTTAGCGCATTCTATTCTGAACAAATAACTTATTACATGTTGTTGTAAATTCCTGACAGTTTTCTCATAAACTAAGCTCTAAGCATATAGAACAAAGGTAGGCGATGAGGAGTCTATAATTAACTTGTCTGGTTGGATATATGCCTTTAGTTCTCTTTTTTAATCGGTTCACTGCTGGAAGACACAAAACATCACTTCATGTACCAGAGCTACAATGCCCATGTTGTTCCCACAACTGTAACGTACCACGATATCAACACCACCCACAATCCAATCATCAATTATATTGCTAAAGATAGATCTAACTCTTGGCACTCTGAATCCTGGCACGAGAAACAAAGCGCCTGTGCACCAATCAGTCTGTCCGAAGCGAAGCAAAAAAAGTAACGACAGAACTGAATTCTTGCACTGCATGAAAGCCCAAAATAAATTCAAATTAGGAATGCTTTTTACCAGTATGTTCGATATGAACAACATGCACGTGTTAAATTAAGCGTGTCACCCCAATGTTTATTTCCTCGTATTTTAATGGTGTATCACATTATTAAAAGGTTGTATGATGTACTCCACACTATTAAAAGTAATCAAATAAGAAATGGTTGCTGGCTGGAGTTTAAATGAGCGTGGAATAAACCGTTAGTTTGGCAGCGCAAAACGTAAAGTCAATAAAGTTATTCGTGACACGACTGACAATTGCGTCGACATTTATATGTTTGTTGAAGATCGAGCAAACTTATCTGTTTTTTTTATCACTGTAAGATCAGTGGCTCTCAGCATATGAAATGCAAATATTGCTTGAACTGTGAGGACTATAACCAGTAAAAAACGTCTATCCCACACTCGCCTGGTGGCATGAGAAGAGGTACGTGGTATCCCACACTCGCCTGGCGGCATGAGAAGAGGTACGCGGTATCCCACACTCGTTTGGCTGCATGAGAAGAAGTACGTGGTATCCCACACTCGCCTGGCGGCATGAGAAGAGGTACGTGGTATCCCACACTCGCCTGGCGGCATGAGAAGAGGTACGTGGTATCCCACAATCGTTTGGCAGTATGTGAAGAAGTACGTGGTATCCCACACTCGCCTGGCGGCATGAGAAGAGCTACTTGGTATCCCACACTCGCCTGGCGGCATGAGAAGAAGTACGTGGTATCCCACACTCGTTTGGCGGCATGAGAAGAAGTACGTGGTATCCCACACTCGTTTGGCGGCATGAGAAGAAGTACGTGGTATCCCACACTCGCCTGGCGGCATGAGAAGAGGTACGTGGTATACCACACTCGCCTGGCGGCATGAGGTACGTGGTATGCCATACTCGCCTGGCGGCGCAGCGGGCTAAAAGGTCGATTTAAAACAGGTCCGGTACCGCAGCGGTCCCGGACCGCACTTTTTAGCCACGCCCACTATATCCAGTACAGCGCAGAATGACATGACGTCACGAATGACGTGAAATTTATTGCGGGTTGAGTATGCTTTCGTGATAGTTTACGTTTTTCCTGGCCACCGCGCGAAAGATGGCACGAAAGATGAGCAACAGAAAAGCGAGTTTTCCAAGTAAGACGTTACTTCTTTCAATGTGATGAATAACCCCGTAATTGGGGGTTCTTAATATTGCCTCATGAATAATGCAGCGATATCGAGAACGAGGCTAGTAAGGGCTCTCAGCAGCCCTCAAGTCGCCGCACATGTAAACAACACGGCGAAGATGGCGAGTAAGCGTGATTTGTCTCTCGTTCCCCTCTTATCGTTCGGGTTTGTCGAAACCTATTTATCAAAGACTTCGGATGCTTCCGGAAAAAGAAACATCGCAAAAGCCATGAAATATTTTGATGAGGAATACGTCCGCGGTATAACAGGTAATTTTATCATTAAATATACCTGCATGGTCGGCGACCGCTTGGCATCTGGGCGCTTTCCGGTGGCGTTGATAGAGTTGTTTGGAGGTGTGTTTAAGTAGTTGATCGCTTTTCACTCAGGATGAATAACACAGGATAGATGCTTATTTGATCATGTTTATTTCTCCAGTGGAAAAGCTTGTCAGTAACTGCTGTGTCATCAAGGGAAGATGCCACAGATCCCAGAAGAAAAATGAAGATGCCCACTCAGTAGAGGTATGACATCTCGACCTGAATACATGTCTTGCTTGCATGGTTATTGTGGCGCATAAATGCATGTGGTTACTGTCTCTTAGCATGAGGAAAAAACTCGACTACATGGTAGTGGTCAAAATTTTTAAACATTTTTTATTGATAAAAACTGAAGATAAGGAGAAAAGACGCTGCTGTAGAATTGTTTTTGACAACAAATGGTACGCATAAAGAAATGATGATTCCCACTTATATAATCCTCACTAATATTTCCTGATTATACAACCATTAAGATACTAATCTGGCATGCTTTTCCATTTCTTGCAGAGTTAAGAACGTATCCACTGCATCGCCCCGATAGTGATAATAAAATGAAATGTTTCAAAATAACTGCAGATTCATGCTATCTCTATGAATTAACTCAAAAACAAGTCAATCAATATGAAATCTTAGAAATAATCATTGAATGCAATTGATATTCCCAATGATGGTTTTTTAACAGATCACATTATCTACAGAGGAGCCGACAGCAGTCCTAACAGCCTCCTGTAGCTGTACTATAGGCATTAGTGGATAGTGTGGGCATATTGGTGGTGTGCTCTATCAGATGGCGAAGTTCAAGTCCAGGGGATTCAAAGTCATTCCAGAAGATTTGGCCAAGACTTCACTACCCCAGACCTAGCACCGGCTAAATCTGACTCCTAAGTCTTAAGTTTTAAGCCCAACCCTTAGACGACACAGAAACATAAACAACTCATCAATGAGTTGCATGTCTCTAGGCTTACCTGCCATTGTAACATCTGTACTAGGAACATAGTACATACTGGTCATGTTCTTAGCCACCGGCTGTAGGTATTCAAAAAAAGCTACAAAGTCAAGATAGTTCCTGAACCCAGTATAAAACCGTACCATGTCAGGATCATAGGAAAACCGACAAATACCGAACTTTTCGATCTGTAGTTGATCTTTCATGGCCTGATTCTGTTTTTGTGATTCTTCATACTTGATTTGCATATCCTGTAGCAACTTCTCTGGCTGACTTCTTTGCTGTCACTCTCTTCCACAATCATCTGGATGTCAAGATCAGTAGTGACAGACAGGGGTTGGTCGTCTACATGACTGGTGCTGGTTGTTGGTTTCGAAGTCCTGCAATCATTATTAGGATATGTCGTTAATAAAAATATATATATATATATATATATATATATATATATATATATATATATATATATATATATATATATATATATATATATATATATATATATATATATATATATATATATATATATATATATATATATATATATATATATATCTATATATATCTATATCTATCTATATCTATATCTCTATCTATATATCTCTCTCATATATGTGTGTGTGTGTGTGTGTGTGTGTGTGTGTGTGTGTTTGTCCACATGTAAGACAGCAGTTATTTTCTTAAGAATCATTTGACACAAGTTCTTTTTGTAAAGAGCAATTAAATTTGTATGAATATAAGATTACTCTATATCATGCTTGGTAATCTTCTTGGTTCTTTAGGTGACGACCATTCGAATATGGAGGGGATCGCTGACGAATTAAGGCACTTCCTTACAGGTGTCCACCTGAAATCGTCCTTGGTGAAATGGAGAGAGCACACAGACGTGCTGTCTGATACCTGGAGTGCATATACATTATGAAAACAAGATAATAAATATGAAAAGTATCAACGTATTCCTTCTTATGTGCTTTACTTTCTTAAAACACATGAAACTATTCAAATAGCTCAAGCCTTCTTATAATCGCTCACAGTCACATGTTCTAGATCGTATTTGTAAACAACTCACCATGAACCCGTGTTTTGGACCTTGTTTTCGCCTTATTTTGTGAAGCCAGGCTTTTCTTTTGGTAGAATCTTTTGGAAGTCGGTGAAATGAAATATATGGGTTAACTGTTCCATCACTCTTACAAAACGGAACGCAAAAATAACGATGGCTATTTGGTCGAGACACAGCGGCAGACGATGACATGTTTACAACTCGCTGCGGTCCGGCTAACGAGGTCGGAGGTCAACGGGGCTGTCCACCCATGGCCTCGTTCTGGCCGCGGAATGTGCGGCATGCATAAATATTGAGAACCCCCAATACTATTTTCAAGTGGGTTAACACAGAGGTTAGTATAAAAAGCTGGGATATTTTTAATTGCCGTTATTTTCCCCATTTTCTTGTTGGTTTGTGTTCGGGTGGGGATTTCTTGCATGCCTCTCAATTAATTAAATCTTTAGTTTGTTCATTCCGTGAGTGAATAACATCCTAATATTGTTATATAATAGCTCTTTTGAACCAAGTTCAAGGGAGCTTGTAATCTATCAGCCTGATGAGCTATTTTTTTGTAATAAAACATTCTGCATGAAATGCAAATATTGCTTGAACTGTGACGACTATAACCAGTAAAAAACGTCTATCGCACACTCGCCTGGCTGCATGAGAAGAAATACGTGGTATCCCACACTCGCCTGGCGGCATGAGAAGAGGTACGTGGTATCCCACACTCGTTTGGCGGCATGAGAAGAAGTACGTGGTATCCCACACTCGCTTGGCGGCATGAGAAGGAGTACGTGGTATCCCACACTCGCCTGGCGGTATGAGAAGAGGTACATGGTATCCCACACTCGCCTGGCGGCATGAGAAGAGGTACGTGGTATCCCACACTCGTTTGGCGGCATGAGAAGAGGTACATGGTATCCCACACTCACCTGGCGGCATGAGAAGAGGTACGTGGTATCCCACACTCGCTTGGCGGCATGAGAAGTGGTACATGGTGTTCCACACTCGCCTGGCGGCATGAGAAGAGGTATGTGGTATCCCACACTCGCTTGGCGGCATGAGGTACGTGGTATGCCACACTCGCCTGGCGGCGCAGCGGGCTAAAAGGTCGATTTGAAACAGGTCCGGTACCGCAGCGGTCCCGGACCGCACTTATTAGCCACGCCCGCTATATCCAGTACAGCGCAGAATGACATGACGTCATGAATGACGTGAAATTTATTTTATAAATTATAAGCAGTGTTGTGCGGCAGGTTATTTAATCAGCTGGTGTTTTTTTTTATTATTAATAATACGTCTTGGGTGGTTTTAATACCGTTGCTGTTTGGTTGTTAGAAACGGAAAATTTTTATGGGTTGGCTGTGTGTGTAGTGGTAGATGTTGGTGGGGGGGGGGGGGGGGTTGGTGATAGTGGGTGGTTGAACTTGTAGTGGTTCCTACTCAGTTCCTCTGGCCAGAAAAGTAAACTTAGCTTCCAAACAATTACTAAACACGCGTAATTGGTCATTACTGATTTGCAGCTCCAGAGGATAATGACATGGTTGGGCACATTGGGCCACACATAATCACTTCGAGAACATTGGATTCGTGCAGAGATGGGAGAGAGATGCAAGATGAGGTGAGCTTTTTTTTTACTGAGAATTTATCGAACTTAAAGCTGAGGGACCCGTAGTTGAACATCAATATATTTGGCTCCAGGACCCTAAGCTTAGCCTCAATATGTTTATTGAGACTTGTGCTGAGGCTCCAGAGCCCTCATCATTCTCTGAGGCTCCGGGGCTCTCAGCTTAGCCTTAATATGTTCATTTAGACTTGTTCTGAGGCTCCAGGAACCTCAGCTGAGCCATGATGTTCATTGAGACTTGTGATGAGGTTCCAGGACCCTCATCATTCTCTGAGGCTCCATGACTTTCAGCTTTGCCTTAATATGTTCAATAAGACTTGTTCTGGGGCTCCAGGACCCTCAGCTGAGCCATGATGTTCATTAAGTCTTGTGCTGAGTCTCTAGGACCCTCATCATTCTCCGAAGCTCCAGGACCCTCAGCTTTGCCTTAATAAGTTCAATAAGAATTGTGATGAGGCGCCAGGACCCTCATCATTCTCCGAGGCTTCAGGACCCTCAGCTTTGCCTTAATAAGTTCAATAAGAATTGTGATGAGGCGCCAGGACCCTCATCATTCTTTGAGGCTCCAGGACCCTCAGCTGAGCATTAATATATTCATTAAGACTTGTGACGAGGCTCTAGGACCCTCATCATTCTCTAAGGCTCCAGGACTCTTAGCTGAGCTTACATGTATTAAATTGTGTGTAAACATCAGCTGCAATGATGATGCACATTTTCTCCTCTACAGGCCATAGATAGCTATCTCTTCATGAGGTGGTGAGTGAAATTACTATATTCAATCCACTGTTTTTACTAAGTGCCCAGGGTAAGATATGCAAAATATGATGTTCAGTGTTTGGTATTTTGCCATATAGTGCATTACTTAATCTGATGTTTACTATTTTGGTATGAATTACTAGCAATTATATTATTCTGCATTTGGTTTCCAGCAACAGAGGAAAGTTCATCACCTGTGCACACAGTTGTTGACTCAGATTATTCACGTTGGAGATTCCTCAATGATGAAATGGGTGTGTATATAATATAATCCTCAACTCTTTAAAAGAAACCTGTGAAGTGATTATCACAAATTGCAAGAAAAATCAATGGTTTGACCTTGATTTATTGTAGAGTAAACCTGACTTTGAGAACGTTGATGCGTTCATCGATGTTGTTAATGAATCCGGACACTGGACTGCTGTGGTAAGTTTGATTATGCTGCTTTAACCTCCATATGATACTGTATAATCAAGATCAATTTAGAAATGATTTTCCAAATTTTATGAAACACTGCTTTGTACTTGCACAAGATAAATCCATTTGAATATTTGTAGTATGCAGATGTCCACAACCGAACGCTTACATACCCAAATTCTTTGTGTGAAAAACCTGTGGTGATGGGGACGTTCCTCGCCAATTGGAGGTTAGTACAAGCCATTACGTTTCATGTCCATGACAAACGTGCGGCATTCTACACTTTGTACACGAAGATGGAAGTCCAGACCAGGAAACTTCCAGTACAGATGGGCAGTGTTTCATGCGGTGTGTATGCCATCAAGGTATGGATATCTTCAATATTGGTATTGACATGCATATTTATCAAAATATGTCAAAGCTCTAAATTTGGAACCCCTTACAAAAAACACTTGCTCTGAATGATGTTATCTGCTATGGTCAATACAGTTCTTAGAGCAAATATTAAAAGAAGAGGCACTTGAGGTGGATGTTGCGGAATCGAGAATATATATCCAAAAGAAACTTATACAACATATGGGTACAATTCATACTGCTAAATTCCTATCAGCCAAGCATTCATCTCATGTTTTTGTACAAGATGTCTGTTACAGTATATGCAAGTAAATGCCAAGTGATTTATAGACTTTAATTTTCAGTTATTCCAAAGAAATGCACGAAAACCAAGTTCCAGGTAACAGGTTCCTTCTAAAATTATCAGTGGTTTGGGGTGCGCAAAATGGTACGAGTCTCATCAGCTAGCTTTGAAATTCGAACAAATACTCATGAGTGTTGTGGTACAACTACTTTTAATGTATGCCTTGCATAAATTATTATTTTTGTCTGGATTCACTAAATTTTTCCTCCCTACAGCTTGCTTAATCTTCACTTAGTAACCATGTTCGGATCATATCCCATTACAGGTTGTTCCTATCTTGGGCGAATTTGTCCTGCCTTTCCTGATGACTCTTTGTATGATGTTTATTCAAATGCAGTGGCTCTGCGTCAGTAGTTGATAATTATGTATTTAGAGGATTAATAGCCCTGTACTTTTCCGCGTAGATTAAACTTTGCTGTGACCCTCATTGCATGTGCATTGCTTGGATCCACAGCGAAATGATATATTGTAGCACCCATACATGTGGATAATGGAATGCAGGTAATACATATTTATTCTTTTACAGGCTAATGAACAGCCACAGGGACAGCCCGTAAAGCAGTCAGAAGAACAGCCAAAGGAACAGCCCATAAAGCAGCCAGAAGAACAGCACACATGTAAGTGCTCTTTTTTAAAGTTAAAAATACTTATTCTGGCATGGTCCTGAATTTCAGCATTTTTTTACTTGTAATCATCCAACAAAATTTGAGTCTCACAAATGAACATTTTTTTAGTTGATGTCCCATCCAGGCTCCATCTTATTTTGGGAAAAAGAAAGCAGAGTGTGTGCAAAGTCACTGGAGCGGAGTTTTTCAGACGGTGTGGGGGGTCGGAGTATTACTCAGCTGGCACATAAAAACAATGATGCGTTGGTGAACCACATCTGTGTTACCTCTTAACATTCCTATTACACCATCAAAGATGGGGAAGTCATCTTACTTCTCCCTTATACTTGATGGTATTTGAATCTTCTACAGTTCATTATGATTAAGCTTATGAAGGTATTAATGCCATAACCACTTCATTGTTGCTGTTTGATGATGATGCCAAGAGATTAGCGCATGATTTAAATGCTCTTGTGAGCCGAAATATAAACCCCATTGAGTGAACGGACAGCCCCATCAGCCAGACCAACAGGGAGCAGTGCAGGTCAGACTGGGCTTATATAATACAGCTTTGCAGTGTCTTTTAGCTTATTCTCATAATATTGAGATCTTTTATATTTCAATGGCTTTGTAAACTGATCTTGTTCAGTGCATACTTATGCTTAGTGCTGGATTATCAAATTCTGGTGTTATCAGTGGAAATGTCTTTTGGAAAAACTTTTCATATGGACTGTTCTTTAATCACTTCATCCTGAAATGAACAATTCGGGGTATTTAAGTCTTGACTAAAGGCAAACCAGATTATCAAGGAAAATGGACACAACTCCAAATTAAAAACTATTCCATGGCAGTGCCGATTTCTGATGCTCTGTTGATTTTTCTGTAATTCGACTCTGAAGGAGATCTCAGATAACCTCAACTTGGGCGACCTTGATCTGGCCACACATGGGTTCGCCAAAGAAATTTTCAAGGGATTTTTCGGCCTCCTTGACCATTTGCTTATGTATCTTTTGTATGTTATGTTGTAATGCCTCTGTACATATGTTAATATAATGATGATGATATATATTTGTTTATGAAAGAAATACCAGATATCTTACAAAGTAAGCAAATACTTTAATAACGTGAGCCGACACCAAAAACAAAATACACAGGATATTATTGTAGAACATTTGCTACATGTAAAGTGCATTTTAACATGCTAATATAACAAAAAATGCAGATAATAGTTCCATAAATATTAATTACAACATCAAACTCATACTCGAGTTGTCTCGCTGCACATTTGTGTTTTGTACCAGTAGTCCAATCAATAGAGCTGACCTACTCCCATGACTCTCTTCTTCTTAATACTGGTTTGGCGGGTTGACTATGGCTTAAAGTCCATTGGCGTTTTACAATTAACGCCATGCCTTTCCCCTGCAAAACTGTTTCCCTGATAATTGTGGTCTAACTCCTTCAGGCTCTCCACTAATGCTGGATGATAGGAGTGCAGTGGCCGATTTTTTTTTTTGGGTGCACTTACAGAAGTGAACTGCCCAAACACTCTTCTGTGGGCATTAGATACAATTGTTCGCAACCCAGGAAGCTCAGTGAAGCTCCTGCTGGACGCCCATGATGATAACTCCTGGAGCATTTGTTGGGTGGATACAGTCACTTTCACTACATCCAGGTCTACATGGCTGTCTGTCTCTGGTAACTGTTCCAATAGTCTGGGTTCATGTATGTGCCTGCCAAGGATACTGTAGATGCAATCTATTCCAAAGGAAAATGCAATGCAGGTGCATCTCGCAGCCACAGTGTCGTAAATACTGGTCCAGACATCAGTCTCAATAACTAGCTTGTTTCCTTCCGCCACGTAGGCATCACCCCTCGATCAAACCTAAAGCATATGTCCTCCTTTCTGCTTCAACATCCACACCTTTTTGGCTGGCAAGGCGTAGTGCCACTTGTATGTGCTTGCAACCTCCTAGATTGACAGAAGAATCATTAATTTAGTACAAAAGGATAGAAAGTCCCTTTTTTATATATGCCTAGTGGCATTAATTACACTAATAATGAATTAATAATGAAGTATTAGACGAAAGTACTCTTTAGGGCACCTGATATGTTAGAGACGGGACAGTCACAGATGTAGAGGAGAAGGTTGACCCGCCATGGCACATTTGGCAGCGACTGAGATGGCATTATGTTAGTGGTATTGGTCTCCCATACTACATTGCTTTCCACCCTTGATTGCAGCATTGCCTCTGCACGTTCTCTGGTGCCCTTGTTGGCACTCCGCAAACTTTTCAGGCGACCACATCTTTGAAGATCTGCGACGTACCTGATAGAATAGTTTTGGGCCCGATTGTAGAAAACAAAACTATCTTGATAAGGTAAATACCACAGGAATATGAAACAGCAACATTTATTTTAAGTCCTGGGCCCTCAAAAGTACTGTAGCCTAATTTGATGTTGAGATTCCATTTTAAGGTAATTTCCTTAGATAATGTAGAGGGGGCCACTCAAGGTTAATCAATATTGAGGTGTCTTCAGTTAATATTCAGGGTCAACATCAACTTGGATTAAGATCAATGTTAAGGATCCTCAGACTAAACTTTTTCTGTAAGAAAAATTGTTACACAGTGGTACCTTTGTTCAACATACTAGTCCATTGCACATTTTCACCCATAAAGATATTGTTACTCACTCAAAATAGTATTTGACTGAAGTTGACAATAATTCCAACAAATCATCCACACGTCTGTTTGCCATTCCTTTTAGGAATTGGAACTTGAGACGCAAGAAGAGCCTGCATATTTAATCAAAATATAAGCGTTAATTCTCAATTTGACCAGATGAGCAACAATCGCAACTTCCACACCTTACTTGAAGTATATTTTTTTAAATATGGCGGGAGGAACTTGCCTTTCACTAATGTTGTTTGTATCACTGTCGTCATGGAAGAACAATCTGCAAAAGTCAGCCCACATTTCCCCAGTACCTATACAATTAGCACAGAGGTATTCGAGGACTCGCCCATGCAGAGACTCTTTACTGTTGTCCAGCTCCTCAAACTTTGCTGTGACCCTCATTGCATGTGCATTGCTTGGATCCACAGCGAAATGATATATTGTAGCACCCATACATGTGGATAATGGAATGCAGGTAATACATATTTATTCTTTTACAGGCTAATGAACAGCCACAGGGACAGCCCGTAAAGCAGTCAGAAGAACAGCACACATGTAAGTGCTCTTTTTTAAAGTTAAAAATACTTATTCTGGCATGGTCCTGAATTTCAGCATTTTTTTACTTGTAATCATCTCACAAATGAACATTTTTTTAGTTGATGTCCCATCCAGGCTCCATCTCATTGTGGGAAAAAGAAAGCAGAGTGTGTGCAAAGTCAATGCAGCGGAGTTTTTCAGACGGTGTGGGGGGGTCGGAGTATTACTCAGCTGGCACATAAAAACAATGATGCGTTGGTGAACCACATCTGTTTTACCTCTTAACATTCCTATTACACCATCAAAGATGGGGAAGTCATCTTACTTCTCCCTTATACTTGATGGTATTTGAATCTTCTACAGTTCATTATGATTAAGCTTATGAAGGTATTAATGCCATAACCACTTCATTGTTGCTGTTTGATGATGATGCCAAGAGATTAGCGCATGATTTAAATGCTCTTGTGAGCCGAAATATAAACCCCATTGAGTGAACGGACAGCCCCATCAGCCAGACCAACAGGGAGCAGTGCAGGTCAGACTGGGCTTATATAATACAGCTTTGCAGTGTCTTTTAGCTTATTCTCATAATATTGAGATCTTTTATATTTCAATGGCTTTGTAAACTGATCTTGTTCAGTGCATACTTATGCTTAGTGCTGGATTATCAAATTCTGGTGTTATCAGTGGAAATGTCTTTTGGAAAAACTTTTCATATGGACTGTTCTTTAATCACTTCATCCTGAAATGAACAATTCGGGGTATTTAAGTCTTGACTAAAGGCAAACCAGATTATCAAGGAAAATGGACACAACTCCAAATTAAAAACTATTCCATGGCAGTGCCGATTTCTGATGCTCTGTTGATTTTTCTGTAATTCGACTCTGAAGGAGATCTCAGATAACCTCAACTTGGGCGACCTTGATCTGGCCACACATGGGTTCGCCAAAGAAATTTTCAAGGGATTTTTCGGCCTCCTTGACCATTTGCTTATGTATCTTTTGTATGTTATGTTGTAATGCCTCTGTACATATGTTAATATAATGATGATGATATATATTTGTTTATGAAAGAAATACCAGATATCTTACAAAGTAAGCAAATACTTTAATAACGTGAGCCGACACCAAAAACAAAATACACAGGATATTATTGTAGAACATTTGCTACATGTAAAGTGCATTTTAACATGCTAATATAACAAAAAATGCAGATAATAGTTCCATAAATATTAATTACAACATCAAACTCATACTCGAGTTGTCTCGCTGCACATTTGTGTTTTTGTACCAGTAGTCCAATCAATAGAGCTGACCTACTCCCATGACTCTCTTCTTCTTAATACTGGTTTGGCGGGTTGACTATGGCTTAAAGTCCATTGGCGTTTTTACAATTAACGCCATGCCTTTCCCCTGCAAAACTGTTTCCCTGATAATTGTGGTCTAACTCCTTCAGGCTCTCCACTAATGCTGGATGATAGGAGTGCAGTGGCCGATTTTTTTTTTTGGGTGCACTTACAGAAGTGAACTGCCCAAACACTCTTCTGTGGGCATTAGATACAATTGTTCGCAACCCAGGAAGCTCAGTGAAGCTCCTGCTGGACGCCCATGATGATAACTCCTGGAGCATTTGTTGGGTGGATACAGTCACTTTCACTACATCCAGGTCTACATGGCTGTCTGTCTCTGGTAACTGTTCCAATAGTCTGGGTTCATGTATGTGCCTGCCAAGGATACTGCAGATGCAATCTATTCCAAAGGAAAATGCAATGCAGGTGCATCTCGCAGCCACAGTGTCGTAATTACTGGTCCAGGCATCAGTCTCAATAACTAGCTTGTTTCCTTCCGCCACGTAGGCATCACCCTCGATCAAACTTAAAGCATATATCCTCCTTTCTGCTTCAACATACACACCTTTTTGGCTGGCAAGGCGTAGTGCCACTTGTATGTGCTTGCAACCTCCTAGATTGACAGAAGAATCATTAATTTAGTACAAAAGGATAGAAAGTCCCTTTTTTATATATGCCTAGTGGCATTAATTACACTAATAATGAATTAATAATGAAGTATTAGACGAAAGTACTCTTTAGGGCACCTGATATGTTAGAGACGGGACAGTCACAGATGTAGAGGAGAAGGTTGACCCGCCATGGCACATTTGGCAGCGACTGAGATGGCATTATGTTAGTGGTATTGGTCTCCCATACTACATTGCTTTCCACCCTTGATTGCAGCATTGCCTCTGCACGTTCTCTGGTGCCCTTGTTGGCACTCCGCAAACTTTTCAGGCGACCACATCTTTGAAGATCTGCGACGTACCTGATAGAATAGTTTTGGGCCCGATTGTAGAAAACAAAACTATCATGATAAGGTAAATACCACAGGAATATGAAACAGCAACATTTATTTTAAGTCCTGGGCCCTCAAAAGTACTGTAGCCTAATTTGATGTTGAGATTTCATTTTAAGGTAATTTCCTTAGATAATGTAGAGGGGGCCACTCAAGGTAAATCAATATTGAGGTGTCTTCAGTTAATATTCAGGGTCAACATCAACTTGGATTAAGATCAATGTTAAGGATCCTCAGACTAAACTTTTTCTGTAAGAAAAATTGTTACACAGTGGTACCTTTGTTCAACATACTAGTCCATTGCACATTTTCACCCATAAAGATATTGTTACTCACTCAAAATAGTGTTTGACTGAAGTTGACAATAATTCCAACAAATCATCCACACGTCTGTTTGCCATTCCTTTTAGGAATTGGAACTTGAGACGCAAGAAGAGCCTGCATATTTAATCAAAATATAAGCGTTAATTCTCAATTTGACCAGATGAGCAACAATCGCAACTTCCACACCTTACTTGAAGTATATTTTTTTTAAATATGGCGGGAGGAACTTGCCTTTCACTAATGTTGTTTGTATCACTGTCGTCATGGAAGAACAATCTGCAAAAGTCAGCCCACATTTCCCCAGTACCTATACAATTAGCACAGAGGTATTCGAGGACTCGCCCATGCAGAGACTCTTTACTGTTGTCCAGCTCCTCTTCGAATGCTGGTTTCTATTTGTATTACATGTACACATGGAGATGGTACAAAAGGTAGAAATCGATAAACATCATGAAAGTTGTAAAACAGATTGATTAAAATCTTACAGTGCGGCAGGTCTTCAATCTTCTCATGGTGTTGATGACCTCAGTCCGCATCTCTTTGTATGATGTTCCGCCAAATCCACCCCTCTTCACGATCAAGCTTATATGACTGTGATGATGTGATTGCTCCGGATTGGTTCTGGAATGGCTGTACAGGTGATGAAATAATAAATTGGCCAGTGGGATGTCTTCATGCATTTAATGATCTCATCAGTCCCCTTTCTCTTTCATAATTTCCTTAGCCATTCATAAACTCATTAGTTGAGCCGATGTGCTTTTTAGCAAGATCCACATTGTTTCTTTGTGTTGATGATTAGGTTCTGGGATCAAAGCCCACTTCAGTGTCAATACAAGTATCATCAGGAATCTATAACTATGTAGGCAAGTTATATTGTAATAGTACAAATGGCGCAAATCCAGATGGATTCTAATCAAGTCGGAGTCTGTAAAAAACCAAGACTGGTTGGTAGAAAAGCTTAAATGGGTACCTTAAGAAAGATTGCCTTATGTTTTTGATGTCGCAAGGCGTTGGGAAATAACGATGGTCATGCTTGTCTTGGTGTCCCCTTTCGTCACACCAGATGACCACTGCTAGTAGGACCTCTGTATTGGTCTTGCCTAAGGAAAGCAAGGTCTCAATATAATCCAAAAGTTCCTTGACCAGTTGTTCAACTTTCTTGTGTGATGCGATTTCCAGGCTGTGGCCTGTATGCTGAATGCATGAATGAATGACACATGCTGGAGCACAGAATGTAAATACCATTAAGCAAAATATACAACAGTGCTTCTTCCCAAAAATAATCAACCTTAGATTATGTCATTGGTAGCTGATGGTATGAGATTAAATTGATTACACTCAAACATCTCACCAGTAAACAGCCCTTCTCTTTTGAATGACATAGAAACATATGATTTGCACGAGTTGGCCCTCGTTTGTGTGGGTAAGCCAGTAGACTTTCCTCTTGCCTTCCTGTTACGATCACAACGATAATATCTGTAGTTCCCCTTACTCCTTTGAAGAGCATAGTTCCCGGCAAACTCATCCATCCATACATTGCAGATTGAATCTTGATCAAAGCCATCAGGGACAATCCGTACATCAACATTCACTCCCTTCTTGGTTGTCCGGTGCTTGTCTCTCCGAATTGCTATGATAGCATATTCCATTTTTCTCTTAGGCAATACAGAATTCTGCAACGAAGACCACAAAGCTTGGGGTAAAGAAGCAGGATTCCCAGGACCATTTTTAATTTTTGGATTTTTTTTTTACGGCACCTAGACCTATAATACCAAATGAGATGTAGGTGATGTTTAGGGTGTTTGTTTAGTGATTTGAGCTTTCGTGAAAATTTGAGAAAATGATACATGATAGGGATAGTGTTAAAAAAACTGGACAAAATTAAATTGATCGGTATAATCAGGGTAAATGATATCATGGGCAATGACACAATTTATCTGCTACCACATTGAGTGGAATTATATATCAAGCAACTTTTCAATTGAAGACAACAGATTGACCCTTGCCCCTGCATGCCCCTTGTCATCCTCCACTTAATATTATGCAGTGCATTAAACCCATGGCTTATCCAGGGATCTCAAGTCCTGAATAATAATTTACAAATTCAAGTAACTCTTGCAACGCTCCTATTTAAGTTAAATTTTCCTCCTGTACTTTCCGAAGGAGGTTTTATTTCAGCAACGAAAATGTGAGGAACAGCCTTAGACTTATATTTACAAAGCAAATATCATGGGGATTTAGCACAGTTGAGTATCCCTTATCCAGAATGCCCTGGGGCAAGATAGTTGCGGATTCCGGAATTTTCGGGATTACGTGGTGCCCCTTCTACACACCCATTATCATGCATTGCAGAAGTTCGGAGGAGTCCAACTGTGTATAAATTAAACGTTGTGGTTTTCCAAAACGAAAACCGCCTTGTCCACTTCCTTGCCATTGTACATATTGACTAGGCAATGGAAATCAGGATTTTTCTTTAAACAAAATGGTGTTTTAACAGTCGCAAGGGTATCTCAACGTTGTTTCGGGATGGGGAATCTAACAAACAGTCAAAACGAGGCAGCTGTGTGGGGATTAAAATCATCGCAGATTAAAATCTCATTTATTTGGTCATTGCGGTATACATACCATCACGATTGTAACAAAGGCATGTGTGTGGCAAGGCTGTGACCCCCCCCCCCCCCCCCCACCCCCCACTCGTTGTTGCGCAAAACATGTCAACATGTGCTCATCAATGATGCCAGCATATATATAATCAGGTAGGGGAAGACCGCCGATTGAAGTGATATACGTCGATCGAAGGAAAACCCTTAGATCGAAGCGACTCTTACAACGCAGAACTCATTGCACCAGCGAATCATCCCATCTGTTATAAAATACCCTTCGGTGCATATGTTAACATGTTTTCGATTGGTTGAGAGGTATAAACACAAGGGGCCATCTCCAAAATCGCAAAACACGTGCGTACAGCGAACAAACAGCCTTTTAAGCGAAGTGAAATGGCTAAATTCATGCACGAAAGCGTCACCGGATGCGGGATTCCTACTTTCTATCATCTCTGGAAATCTAGCAAATCATCGGTCGGAGTTGGGACTACTTTTATCGTAAAGGGAGGCTTTAATCTGTAACTTTAAACCTAAATCTACATCTACCTATTAACGAGATATCATTCATTCTAATGGGGCACCATCTCAAAACCCAGACGACTCTATATTACCCATTACCAGCACATGTACTTCATGCCTCTTCTCATTGATCATAATGTTGCTCGATCGGAACTGTAATTCATGGAGATATATTCTTATCTTTTGAAGACAGAATAATTAAGTTCAATGAGCCCTGGGATAGAAAGTGACCATGTAACACCTGAATCAGGTGATACCCTTTACCTCATCCCTATGAATATATTCATGAACATGTGTATTTTATATATATATATAATATATATATATATATATATATATATATATATATATATATATATATATATATATATATATATATACATATATATATATATATATATATATATATATATATATATATATATATATATTTCCGTATATATATTTCATTTTCAATTAAAATTTGCAATATTCGTAACAGACAACAACTAATACCTACTTATATATATATTTATATATATAAAGGTGTGTGTTAATTAAAAATTTCCAGTATTCGTAGACTACCTATCCTTCTCTTCGGTGCAGTATGGGCCGAATCATTAGCTGTGTCTTAGGGTGTGTGTTCTTTATTTGTACAACTCTCTTATACACTTTGTTGAAGTACCAATAGTCGTGCTCTGTCTATGGCTAATCTTACACCAAACTCATCATTGTTTGCGCAGGTGAAGGTAGCAAATTCAACAGAATTATTGCTGATGTCGTTCCTTCTTTGGACATTGTTCTTTGATAAAAATTAATTGAGTTTCAATCATAGTTCAATACTGGTGCTTCAACTAGCCATGCCTGCCAACATGAGAAACACCAATAAAGCAGTAACTTCAAACGAAACAATCATTATATTTATCATACCTTGCAAATGAAAATAAGGAATTCCTTCTTAACATTAATGACACCTTAGTTGCATCACCTAACAGGTGATGTAACTTTTAGAAATATAAAATGTTTGCCAGCTCATTTTGATACCATACCAAAAACTTTTGCATAACTTTTTATACCTAAGAGATCCTTTACTAGCACTGGAGTTGCCAAAGACTGAATAGGGAAACTGCCTACTTAGCCAAATCTCAAAGTAATAAAACATATCTATATACTAAGAAGAGAACCACCAACCAAGGACTTGATATAATGTCTTGTACCAACCCTGCCCCTAGCCGTGCACGACGTGTATATATTTATATTACTGTTGTGCACGGCTACCCTGTCCATACCTGCCTACACCAGCCCCACCAATGAAACCGGGGACCGCATAGCTATTGGTCCGTCTTTTCCTTGACTGTTTACATTAAAATAGTTTGAATGCTTATTCTGATCAGGAAAAAAGTGGTTTCATGTTGAATATTACGAATAATCATATATTTACTGATAAAAAACATGTAATGTGTTTCGTTTTCAATCGCAGATTAAATATTCAACCGCTGTATAGTGCTCACTTTATGACAAGAGTAACTTCGATCTAAGGGTTTTCCTTCGATCGACGTATATCACTTCAATCGGTGGTCGTTCCCTACCTGATAATATAGGGAATCGTATCATAAGGACCTTAGATCAGTTGAAAGAGAAAGCTGTGCATATTCGATGAATGTGTGGGCAGTGGGGTCATAACCCACCACAGTACCTACATACATTCATCGAATATGCACATCTTTCTCTCTTAAACTTACATTCTGATACGTAATGTGCGTTTTCGATGATGACCGATAATATATGAACCAAAGAGGAACAGGTCGCATAGTTCAACCATAGACTACCTCAAACCACTAAGGCACAAAAACAATGCAAACATCATATGCAAAGAGCACATTAAGTCATATTAGATATGGTTATGATGATCACTACGGTAAAGATGCGCACATCGCCTAACAGTCTGTTTCCCTTGTTTTCCCGCTCAAGCAGTGTTATGTTGTTGTTGTTATTATTTCCAGGTAAAGCAGTTCGGCAACTATAGGCCACGTACTGCTGCAGTGTTATGTTGTTGTTTTGGTGGTTCAAATTATAGTCGTTTTTAGCAACGTAGGCTATGTACGACTAGCAGTGAATGTATCTCTGAGGGTGGTCAATGCCAGGGAGCACGTCATCCTCAGAGGATCTTTTACATCCCCTTTCAGAGATTGGACCGCCATTTTTACGTGATCATCCGAGTCACCAGTAAGGTTGTCACACCTTGGAGTCGAACCCACAGCCTGTGCGTCGAAAGGCGAGGCAGTAAACAACCACGCCACTGGGACCGGCTCGCTGCAGTGTTATGAAAAGGCGCATGTCGTTATTTGGATGGCGTAATCGCTTCGTGTGGGCTGTGGGCGGGGCCAAATATGCGGTCCCGGACCTGTTTTAAATCGACCTTTTAGCCCGCTGCGCCTGGCGGCATGAGAAGAGGTACGTGGTATGCCGCACTCACTTGGCTGCATGAGAAGAGGTACGTGGTATGCCACTATTGACTCAATATCTATCATAAAGACTCAAAACTTGTCTGGTTATCGCAAGAGATTTACTGAATAGCATATTCAGATTACTTAGTAAAACAGCCACGACGCATAAAGGACACCCTTTATATTTACTAGCCATACCCAGGCTTGGATTTCTGAATACGCATATTAGCTTTAGTTCCCCGCCCATCCGGTCTGAGTCCATTAGCTTCAGTTCCCCGCCCAAACGGTCCATTCCTTTGCCTTTATGTAGAACTCAGATATTTTCTCCTCATTTGGTATTCTGGTTAAGAAAAACGTTCCGTTTCGCCTGACTCATATGTATAGTCGCTCGGGGGTATTGACTAGAGTGCCTGTGCAGAAGACAGGCCGACAGAGCAGGAGAAAAGTGAACATTTCGTCACTCAATCCAGGTATGTGAATGCTCGTTTTGATTTGCTGGTCTTACTAATCTGCGTAATTGTATGATTTACATGAGATATCGATACATTACTTTATATAATATCTTCTGGCCTGTATCCAACAGAGTGTATTGATGCATAGCTCACATTTTTACGTAACTATTTCAATATATTGGTATTGCACTGCTAATTACTAAATAATAATTTCACAACAAAAGATATCGACCGCAACCGCACAAGATACACCGCCCCACATCTACCTACACTCCACATTGAACACTACCCATCATCGACCACTGCCCACATCGACCACAACCCCACATCTACACAAACCCCATACTTACGTTTAACCCACATTAACCGCTACCCTACATCAACCGCCATCCCATATCGACGTCGACCACACACAAACAATAACCCCATATCGACCACTCACCCACATCGACCCCCCCCCCCACACATTGACCGCCACCCACATTTCCTGCTAACCCACTTAGACCATCATCCCTTTAACAACCACCTCCCTCATCGACTACTGCCAAACATCAACCTCCATCCCAAATTGACCACCCACCCACATATAACACCACCCTACATCGACCGCCAACCACATCAACTGCTAGTCCACATCGACCACAATCCTACATCGACCACCGCCTGACATCGACTGCTTGCCCCATCGACCACCTCCTGACATCGACTGCTTGCCCCATCGACCACCTCCTGACATCGACTGCTTGACCCATCGACCACCTCCTGACATCGACTGCTTGCCCCCATCGACCACCACCTGACATTGACTGCTTGCCCCCATCGACTACCACCTGACATTGACTGCTTGCCCCCATCGACCACCACCTGACATTGACTGCTTGCCCCCATCGACTACCACCTGACATTGACTGCTTGCCCCCATCGACCACCACCTGACATTAACTGTTTGCCGCCATCGACTTCCTCCCCATCCCTCATTGATATTCACCCCTACGTCGAACACCATTCAACATCCACATCTGTTATAGGAGTCTTTTTGTAGTTACTTAGAAGCGGGTTGTTGTACAAACCTTGAAGACTTGTATGATGTAGATACCTTCGGTTTATTGCCTCTGACAAGATCTTCCTTTTCTCTTCAAAGCCCCAAATACCCGACCTTTTATCCCCATCCAGGCGCATCATCATTGGTCACCTGGTTGGGATGAAAGTGAGTGATTGGTTCGGCGTGGGAGGGGGGGGGGGGCACCAGGTGGTCAGACAATTGAGACAATTTCAACCATGCCCATTGAAATTGGCTAGTAGACACCCTGTATTTGTGTCAATTTGAATTACTTGTGGGGGATAGCTCTAGATCAAAGGGATTAAGATGTTGTTGTTACAATCGGGTAGATAAAAGGGACAGGGTTTGTAGATAATTTGTATGGGTCAAAAGAGGACAAAGGTCTGAATGATTTGCATGTTAACTATAGGCCTGAATATAGAAATTGTGAAAATACCGGCATAACACATCCACCCCCATCGACCATTATCCCACTTCGACTACCATCACATTTTTGAAAAGAGTTAACATATTCTGCTAGCCTCGTACATTTTTTCTTAATATATGTATTTATAAATAATGCATGACATATTCTGCTAGCCTCGAACATTTTTTCTAAATATATGTATTTATAAATAATGCATAACTAAATAAAATTCCAGCAGGTTGAAAATTTCAGGTAGCTCAAATATGCAACAAATTTTTAATTCGTAATTAATCATCCAATTATCGTCTGATAGCTTAAAGCGATGGTAAACTTAATACTTGACACGTTCTGTCAAAATATCCGTCCATTCCAGAGTTAAAAATAATTTTAACTAACAATTTTCATAACATTTTTGATCGCTTATAAAATCGTAAATATCGTTTCAATAGCCATAATAATTTGGTCACTTCTTGTCATGCGCAGCGTCACTCAAATATTGATATCATGGATGTTGGTGACGTAACTTCTAGTAACGAACAAGTTTCACAAGTTTAAACTACGGTCTCAGTCATCGAAAAAGTGAAAAATTAGTATCTCGAATATCTCTGTGGATAATGGTCCCGTCATTACACCATTTTTGTAGCTTAATTCTAAATGCCTCTAATTGTAAATAATGCATATATAAACGTTTTGGCAGGTGAAAACTATCTTATAGTCACAATCTGTACATTTGTTAATTTCGCAATTAATTTGTTAATTATCGTCTGATAGTAAAAAATCAACATTTTGTGAATGCTTAACCGATAGCAAACTTTTATAATTGGCATGTTCTATCATGCGCTTTGAGTTTACGATCGCTTATAAAATCGAAAATATCGGTTTGACAGTCATAGAAATTGGATCAAATGTAGTCATGGATATCATCAATCGAATCCTGAAATTTTATGGATTTCGAGCTGTCACTTCCGGTTCGCAACGCATTAAATTTACAGCGGAAGTGAAATCGGAAGTTATCGATCCGTGTCTCCGTTGATAATGGTCATATGGTAGTTTCCAGCCACAGGTGGCTCGTTTTGTTCTGGGCAAATAAATAATTACATGAAGCTGTAAATCCGTGAATTTTCTCACAAACTTAGCTCAAAGAAAAGTTGTGGCACAAAAATTGTAAGAATGGTCATGTTCGTTATTGCTCAACTGTACAGGGTTTAGCATTATCTCATCGATGATGTATGTTTGTTTGTTAATTATTAATTTTTTTGGCACACGATACAGGTCACAATTGTTGAAAAAAAAATAGAAATTTTCTTTTGAACCCCATGGTTTTGTTTCGACCTTGACTTCAAACTAAGTTAAAAGTCCTCGAAAATGTGAAAATATAGAATCCAGAATATCTCCGTGGATAATGATCCGGTCGTTACAAAATTTACACCATTTTGAAGCTTAATTCAATTGCAAACTTTTTCATGTAATTGTATCAACAAAAGTTTCATGAATACTTCGAACACTAACAAAATCGTCAATACATGTCCGATGGTAATAAAAATCGGGTCACATGTTGTCAGTGATAAGGATTTCATGGATGTCGATGACTTCTCTTCCAGTTACGAACTCACCAAATTTTATGAAATAAGTCACAAGTTTAGTTTCTAATATCTACGTAGAAAATACTCATTTTTTTTACAAAGTTTACATACTATTAAAGTTTAATGTATTTGCAAACTTTTTCTTTATGCTTTCTGAAAGCTTAAACCTTAATCAAACTTTTATAATTGACAATGAAAAAAGAGAAAAGGATTATGGATGTAGCAAAGGAGGCTGAGTGGAGGGCCCCTTGATTCTGCCATGTTGTTGCTCCTCTGTCAGCTTTTGTGTTACTTAGAGAGAAGGTCCTATCACAAGCAGAAAATTGAATCCATCAAATGTTATGGCGGAACACCAAAGTCAATGATAGCATCCTTGAAAGGAGAGCCTTGTAGCAATGGAATTGAAATGTTACTTGGTGTTGGTATCTGTGAGTTGTCCGTGAGCGTCAGGGTTCGTGGTGAGGGGTTAAGGGAGTTTTGACCTTTGCTGGTGTTGGTATCTGTGGGCGAGCGTCAGGGTTTGTGGAGCGGAGGTAAGGGAGTTTGGACCTTTGCTGTTTTTGGTATCTATGGGTTGTTCGTGAGCTTCAGGGTTTGTGGAGCGAAGGTAAGGGAGTTTGGACCTTTGCTGGTGTTGGCATCTGTGGGTTGTCCGTGAGCGGCAGGGTTTGTGGAGCGGCATAAGGGAGTTTTGACCTTTGACATTTGCTGGTGTTGGTTCCTTGTCCCTCTGGAGTACACGACATGGGGTTGGGGGCAACACAGGGGTTTGTATTATCCAGTCGCAATAGCGTTTGAACTCGAATAAAGAACGCTTTTAAGTGGTAAATGTTGGTTGTGACATGCAATTGTCGTAGCATGTAATAGGCGGAAAAAAATACTTGCTTTCACTTTTTGTACTTTGTATAATGTTTTAGAGTAACTATCGCGATTTTTGCTACGAGTTCTCTCCTCGCTGATATCTCTGAAACGGCTGTATTTTCGCACATGAAATTTTGTCAGTATTTAGAACTTGGCCTCGTGATAATGATTGTAACAGTATTTTAAGCATTCACAGTAAAAAAAAACAGTAAAAAGGACGCTTAATTTGAATGTTTTCTACTGCGTCAGCTTAGCGAGTAGGCTTTCTGCAGGCTCGACATGTCTAAGTAGGCCAAACCTTACGTAATCGACCAGAGGCTTTAATTTCTACCCTCGGCTTTGCATTGACTTGGCTAAGGGGTCATGTCAAAACATCTGTAACATCTATCCTAAAATAGTGCGCGTTACCAGCTCCCCTCGAAGACATCTATCGTAAACGTGTGTAGCGCATAGGGTGCCTTAACGCCAACCTAACGTTATGTAAACAAGGCGCAATCACGGTCCCGATTGCTGAACTGATAGGTCAAGTAGTCATTTTGTTTAAAGATAACATTTGTTCGTGTAACATTGTTGAAACCGTATTGCTGGTCGTCCAACTTGCCGTTGGAAGACATGCCGTTGGTGCTTGTGCCAATCTAGTTTGATTATCGAAATACGATATTTACCGAATGGGGTGGCCATATGTGTTCAGGTTGATACGGTCTTGGGGTGCGCGTAAGACTTACACCTATGCAGAAGTCACCCATGCAGATGACCACTTGGGTTTCTGTCAATCGTATTTTTAATTTTGGGAATAAAGATTGGCACCGTTCCATCAGAAGGGCTATCAAGGAACATGGCATGGCGTAGCTTGGCTCAGCGATGTCGTAGAAGTCAATATAGTTAGACCCCACAATTTTCCCTTCAGGCAAGTCTACCCACACACCACTAGAATAGAGGTGTTGTCGCTGGCTCAGATAACTTTATCGATCAGTTCACTTGCAGACGGCAAGCCACGCAAATAGGCATGCGTAAAGAATGCAATTTAATATTAACGCAAATCAGAGAGTGAAAAGAATGCCTCTTATTATTATCAAATCGCTCAGAATAAGTCGACTTAACGGCTGTTTCTGTCTACAGCTGGACTAATGGGCGAATATCTTCAATTGTTGCACTGAATTGTAAGTAACTTGTACTTCAGATATTCTTTAGTCAGGAGTACAACTTTTTAGTTAACAAGTTCTTTGTTTATAGGTGTTTATAGGTGCACGAGATAAATTCACTGCATCGGGCTTTACTTCAGTGGTGAGCCATGAACCCGTCCGCCTGTGGGTGGCTTCTTGCTGCTCTTTTAACCCTCTCGACGAGTCTTACCTCGGCTCAAGTCAACCCGAACGTCGAAACAGGTAAACCAATCTATTCAGGTTTTCACTTTCACTTCTATTCACTCCCGTTATAAAAACAACAGCATGTAAATGGGTTAAAAAATTCTTAATTTTGATTTTGATTGATGTGTGCATATTCAGCGTCTCCTTTTTCTGATCACGTGTGTCGGGCTTGCTTTATCGCCTGGCTTATGCTAGCCGATCACGTGTGTCGGGCGTGCTATATCGTCTGGCCAGTTCTCAATATGCTAGCCGATCAAACCAAATAGTTGATATCCGAGTCGACATGAGCTCCGCGGAGAAATATTTTGATTCGAACTAATTATTTGAATTTTTGCCAAGATTTAATCCTTCTCATCACTTTTCTTCCCCATGCGCAAAAGCCAAAACAGACGGTTAAAAATGTTTGCCTATTGCGTGCTCCTTTGATGAGACAAAACAAACTGTTATCGAATGACCTTTGCCTTTAGTCGTACTCACAGAATTTAATGACCATAGCCATAAATCTGTCTCCTTCTGACCTGTGGTTGACTCTTACTAAATATTCTGCACGTTTGTTAGCGTAAAAAAAGGGCGTTTCTGGGACAGATCACCTCTGTAACGGGTTTTAACCTCCAATATGGCTTGTAGCCAGCCCTCCCCCAAGGGGCGAGCGACCACGCATAGAGAACAGTAGCGAGCGTCTCGGCTATAATTCTAACTCATTGAAGTATATCCTTATGTCCATATGCCAGTGTATCTATTCAATTCGCGTCGATCCACCTCTTAAAATCGAACGGGGATAGGGACCCCTTGTTGATATGCATGCCATATATCTGAGCAGCATGGAAGCAGAATTTCACAAGTTCGTGGCCTGCATCTCACACCCGCTGGGTGTTTCACTCGTTCCGCAAGGTCATCGTTCTTAGTCTCAAAATCACTGACAACGACTCTCAGATCGCGTTCTCCAAATCTATTTTTTCTTCTATCAGATAATGTTCCTTCAATTATTTTACACAACTTTCAAGCACTGGAATACGCTTCTGATCGCCGTTTGCAATTCTGGGATTCATTCTCTCTTCAAAATGGTGTCGCCCCTATATGGGATGTATTCTGGTGGCTCATTTTCGCCACAGATTACTGTACTAATCTAATTTTTTGCATGAAAGCGGCGCAGACTTCGTCTCGTCCGCACTGTATTAGCAAGTTTTTTGGTCTCATTGTCAATGGTTTCAGTGGCATGCGCCTTGTGTGCTCCAGCCTGGATCTCCTTTTTCATCTGACGGAACTTAGACAACTCATCAAAAATTAGCTTCAATTTTTCTTCAGAGATCTTCCCGTCGGTAATCGCAGTAGATATATGACTTCTAATCGTGTCCAGCTTGCTGTCGGCTAGGACTCTGACTTCATTGTGCTTCTTGGCTTTGATCAACAGCCTGCGGTTGATAAACTTCCCGGCCACTGAGAAGCCGCCGCAGACCACAGCTGCTATCTCGAGTACAATGGGCACCATGACAATGGTGGACAGCAAAACTCCACCTGTCACCCCCATTCCTACACTGACCGACATAATGGCACCATCTATAACGTCCAGTGTGGTAACCCCATGGCGATATTTTTTGTAAAGAGTAGCTCGTTTATCCCTCTCATTCTCGAGCTGTCTTTGCAGCCGTGTCATCTCCCTAAGCCTAAATAACTGGATCAGTCCCTGGCTCGGCCTCATGAAGTAGTTCAGTCACTGGCTCATGAGGTAGTTCAGGAAAAAGCGGTGCCGTCGGAACGGTTGGTTGTTGTTTCATACCGAGTCTATGAGTCTAAAACTCAAGTTCAATTAGGAGTGAAACTATTGACTTAGATGCATGGAAAGCATTCCCACGTGTTCTGAAACTGAATTGGTCACCCATAGCCAACTCGAGAGGTGTGTCAAATATTCGGATGCCCGTATGCTCATTCTTTGGCTTGGTTACATGATAACTGGAATTTAGGACACGATTAGCTACAATAGTTACACTTAGAAGGACATACATGGCACCTATACTAGTTGATAACCACCGTGCGTTGGCACAGCATATCCATGGTCAACACAACTGGCACTATTACATTGTTCTTGTGTACTCCCCCTGAAGTTAATAATATCACCTTCATTCAACGGTATGGTTGGGTTTAAACTTTTTGTAACATAAGATTGGTTATTGGGCTTCTCTAAAACAACCTCCGGACATTCAAACACATCAAAAATTTCATTCATTACAATACCGAGAAATAAATATGGGGCTCCAGCGTACATACTACCATACGTTGTGTTTTACCAAGCGATAACATAGTATACCCACCACCTCCACAATTTTTTCCATCAGTTGCATAGTCTCCTCTTTTTGGCGATGAGTATACTCTTTGTTGGCAGCATCCTTTGGTGATGTGGGGTCACACAGCCGACGTATTTTGTTATCTTGCATGTTGAGCGCTCCAGTCATAGTATCACCAGATTTATCCACTACAAAGGCCTTTCTTGCATATTCAGAGAGGTCTTTTTCTGTTGAGGGTCAATAGATAGTCGTTTTTATTGACATCTTGTAAATTCAAGAACAACGCCGTCGTCGTGGTCCATAAGCCGTCCCTTATTTTCCCTTAACTGAACCTTCAACTCATGCAAAGTTCCGATAGTAACACGTTTTGAGACAGGATTAGAAGTGTTCTTGGGTTTTATATCACCAAAATCATAGTGGACGCATTATCTAGTATGTTGTGCGTGGTACTGACTTGATTGAGGTGGACATTAAGTGTGTTGAAGCAGCTCAAGTTGAAGTCACCTCTGTAAGTACCTGAACCAATCCGTCATCAAGACCCAACATATCTTACACTCCATCTGTTATTCGTGCAGCCCCATTATCAGGAACTTCGAGGGTAATAACCCTATCTACAGCATCAATCTCTTAACTAAGACCCACATCTACAGTCACCTCAGGCAGACGTTGGAAATTCCTGCGGCCAGGTTTTCCTCCTCCTGCAATTCTTGCCTGCCATACAATGATCTCATTGTTTTCAACGTTGTACCAGCCCACAGTATGCGTGATTGACCTGAGGCCTATGTTTAGATCACCTGCAGTGTTGTCAATAGCCTTTTGCAGTGACACGGGATTGCTGATTTGAACGCTTGCTCTCAGAACAGGGTGCGAATACGCTCGGCTAGCGTTTTGCTTCATGAAGAATTTTGTGGATAGTCTGTCTGATGCGGTTGATTTGGGTCCGCAGACGTTCACGGAATTCCGTGCCATAATCCTCACGGACACGTCACTCACACTGCAGCTCTGTAAGCTCACACTCTTGGAGTTTCCTTCTCTCGTCTTCAGGGTCATCTGGCAGCTCCGACAGTTTACGCTCCCGACTGGCGATATGATTGTCTATTTCGCTAATCCACGCCAGGTTGTTGGTCTGCATAGTCTTGTCAAACCCCTCAAGTTCCCGGATAGTCTGCGCATCCATTTCTGTCTGTATACCCACTTCTACTATGGCGTTACTAACGCCCTCTGTGAAGCTTGTTTCACACCATCTTGCTCTGTCACAGCTTTGGGGCTGCTAATTGGTAGATCTAACTTCTTTGTGGCTTTAGCTGCTGCTTGGTCAAATCCTTGGAGGACCACTGGTGCCTCTTTAGATAGTAGTAGAGGGATCAACCCAAGTGCCCGGGCAAGCTGTACACCGTACTTCTCTATAGTAGTAGACGAGAGGGATTGTCCTCCTAGGTCAGAAGCTTCCACTCGCGGCCCCATTCAACCCGAAGATAACCATGTTTAGACGGTCTAAACCCTAGGTCATCCTGTAGCTCATTTTCAGATACTGCCTTCACCCATTGAGTAACTTAGACATTTGCTTCTTCTTTGGAACCGACTTGATCTTCTGTTAACCCAGCGGGCATTTCAGAAATAACCCATTGCGGAAGGGTCCCTCACTTCTTGGGTATCCAACTCTTTTGTATTGACCGTCACAGTCCAACAGTTAATCTCTTCATCCTCCCTTCCCATGTCCCATTCCCCTCCAACATCCCCCTCAAATCTTGGGTTGTCAAACTCTGTGGCTGTATTGAAGGTATATTTTAACAGTCCAACAGTCAACAGACGATGTCATTGTCTCAGAGACAGTTACAAGCTTACCTCAATTGACACCAACTGCAGCGTTGTACAAAACCTGAGGCATGCCGTGGTTCAGAAAACGACAATCAAGATTTCTGGCAACGAGGTCATGTCCATCAATGACAGCGATATGTACTACTGTTACGGCAACCACGGTATTTACACATCAGATGACAGAAATGCGACCAAGATACGGGTTGGGGCGTGAGACAAGGATGAAAGCAAGGTAGAAGACAAGGCCATAGCCCACGCCTTTGACAGTTGGTTTTATATCCCTCTGGACTTTGAACTCCTTGAGAGGCACAGGCTTTTCTACCAGAGTGCGCTTGGCGACAGACTAAAATACGAGCTCACTACAGTGATTCACGCAACGGGTGACACCAACGCCAGCTACACAGTCGATGGCATCTCCCTGTAGTGTTACATGGTCATCCAACCAGAGCTGGCCCACATGATCCGTAATCATTGTACCGGTTGGCTCGCGATTCTGTATGAGTGTGTGCTCCACCACAGGAAGCTTACATACAATAAGAGTGACACACTGTGCAACGTTAACCTGAGTCGTTTCTACAACCCAAAGATTACAAAGGAAGAGGTGACCATTGAGGGTTTCCCTGACCAGCTGTATGCCCAGGGTATGCGCGCCTACCAGTAGTGGGATGAGGCAAAGAAGGCATTTTAAGTAACGAGTAAACTTGACCCAAGCGTGGCAATGACTGCAAAAGACCTGGCAATTGTGGATGTGTCCCTAGGAGTGTTCCTGACCAGGAAGTAAGACCTGTGGCTTGACCTGAGGACGAATGACGACGACCAGCTCCAGTGGCCGGCTAGTGATGGTGTCACTATCAGGATCACAAAAATGGCTCGGCCATTGTTTGTCTTCATGCTCGACCTTCTTGAGGGCGCTTTCACCAGTCACTTCCAGCATATTGCAATCCTCTGCCCCACCATCTGTTTCAACCAGAACTACCAGGCACGGCACTGGGTTTGAAAAGAACCTGAGGTGTATATTGGTGATCCCGGTAAGTGTCTACGTGACTACATGAGGGCTTTCTATCTGTGGTTTTAGGGTGTGCATCATTGATGACTGCTCAGCCACAAAAGCACTTACCTAGAAAAAATACTATAGCTGCCGCCATGCCCAGCTAAGTGTCTGGGTCCTCAACCAAAATTACAAATCTGTGCTGAAGGACCTACGTGAGCAGACCCACTGGGTTGTGCTCTTTCAGGGTCGCTAAATAGTTAGCATACAAACTCTGTATTATGCCAGTGGTTTGTGGGGGCTCCATCCATGGCTTGCATATCATTTGGAGGCTCGTGGTGGAATATAACAATGGATCGCACGACTCGTCGCATGCAAACAATCTACTATAGTCCCCAGGGGTATTGAAAGGGCATTACAGCTATCAAGAAACTTGCAGCAGCTTCGAGGGTTTTGAGGAAGTTGCTCGATGTTGGCTTGCTGAGCAAGCTGTATGGCAAATCTACCTACCAATCCCAAAACACATTCCTCGGCCAAAATTGTGTCTGGCTATAAATAGGTTCAGCAACTTTTATTTCTTCCTCTTGACAGCGTGAAACGACGTACTTATAAGTATGCCCTCACATTAGTGGACGTGGCCTCACGCTACAAAGCGGCAGCGCCATTCACTACGAAAGAGGCTAAAGAAGTTGCAGGCCCACTTGAAAGGATATACAAACGAGGACCACTGCTTCAACTACTTCAGGGTGCAGTGAGCCAGCTGCTTGCCAAGTATGGGGTCTCCATCAGGCATGGCCATGTGGATATCCATGGAGACCAGGCTATTGTGCAACGCTTTAACTGCACTCTTGCTGAGTGGATCTTTGGACACCAGTATGCCGTGGGGTTAAAACTTCCATCTAGGGAACGAGCAACCGAGTGGGTGTCTCGCTGCAAACTGTTGTCTCTGCAATAAACAATCTAGGCAAAAGCAGTTGTTCAAAAGCCCTCTTCCGTAGTCTCAGGGCATTTTGTAGGGGTCAAAGACCAAAATCTTCCCTCTGGTGGCTTCCTCTACCAGCCTGGCAAACTGGAGCCGGACCATCGTCATGGTGCCGCTGACCGTGTGTGGTCACTCAATGTTTACCGGCTTGGACGCTGTGCCACTAAGCCTGATGAGCCTGTGCTCTACTATTTGTTGGACGGCTTTGTGAAGGAGAAGCTGCTTGTGGTGCCACCCGACACCCAACTGGCGCCAGATGATGTTCCGTTTAATTAGACATTTAACAAATAGACTATATACACGGGAATGGTGGTATTAGCAAACAAGTGTCCTTGGATATTGCTAGGAAAAAGCGATCCTTGAAACAGGCCCTGTACACAAGAGTTCTGTAACTTACACAGATATAAGATGAAACACGTAATCGTTAATCTTCTTTGTAGGGTGTGTCAGAACGGCATAAGAAATAAACTAGGTGTGTGCATGGATTGTGGGTTTGATCGGTTTGAACCATACCATACTACACAAGAAAGAGAAAGAAAAAGCATAAAGATCTTACGCTGCTGCCTAGGGGATTGTATACAACAACATTTCCTGTTAGACTAATAAATATATATAGTAAAATTGGTTATGACACGTAAATTGGTTTATGACAATAATCAACGCGCACCCGTAGAGACTACCATGCAGAAACAGGGGAGAATCCTCAATATCCCAGAACATGGCCGTCCCTACCAGCACTCGAAAAGCACATGGCCCAGACCCGCATGTACAAGGGAATAATGGATAGAATGCAGGGAGCTGTAGATGCGAATGTTGGTGTAATGCCTCCAGTCTCAGCTCCACAAAAGAAAAAACCAGTGCCTAGACTGTGCAAACTAGAACCTCCTTGGCCGTCATCTCCCGGGTTAGTCTTCAAAAAGACTCGATGGAAAATTAAAATTTACACCGGGGATGGATGATGAATCCAGAGGATCACCCCCTTGATAGGGACGTTGGACGTTAACGTTCTTGAAAGGTATCCGTAGTCAGATGCATAAAAAATTGGACTGAAATTAAACAGCTAGGTGGTATAAAGTTCGAACTTCCACTTAGGGTGAAGCTCAGGAAGGAAGAAGTTAAAACTCTTTAGCTAGACATATCTCACTACCACCCACTAAGAGGTGGCTCATGCATCAATCTTCCAAAAAACAAAAAAGCAATAATTAATTTAAAAATAAAGATGATAATTGTATTCGATTGTCTATTCTGGCTGCTTTGAATAAAGTAGCAATTCATCCCGAGAGAATATCAAAACATAAATCATCTTTCGAGGATATTGAAGGCCCAACGCCTATATCTCAGATTGTAAAGATGGAGAAGCAGTGCAATCTAGCCTTGAATGTATTCGGGTGGGATAAAGGAGTTATAGTACACTATATCAGCAAGCAACCAGCAGACATTTCCTGTATTAACCTCATGTAGATCAAGAAGGCTGGTAAGTTTCACTACACATGGATAAAAGAACTCAACCACATGCTACTCGACCGGAGTAAACACCAGCAACGTAAGTACTTCTGCCAGCGGTGCCTACACGGTTATTCCAGAGAACACCTGCTGCATGCTCACAAGCAATAATGTAATGGAATAGATCTAACAGCAGTTCGTGTTGGTATGCCACAAGATGGAAAAAACCAAAATGTTTTTCAACAACTGACTGACACAAGCAGTTTCAAGTACCCTACATTATCTACGCCGACTTTGTAGCCCTCACAGTCAAAATTTCATCGAGAAGTATATCTAACAGTCCTTAGGACAGTTACGCTTCATTGGCAGTGCTCAGTTCCTCTTGACATCGCTCAACAAGCTAGTTTTGGAAAACAACCCTGAAGCCTTTGCTGTGACTGCTAAGTATGAGCCAGATGAATCAAAGCGGCAGCTGCTCCTGAAAAAGTTCATGGATTGCTGGGAGAGGTTTGACGCAACACTACCACCGATGCAGGAGTTCTACAGCAAGCTGTCGGAGCAACATGGGCGGCGACTACCACGATCTGTACTTGCGTATAGATGGACTGCTCCTGGCAGAAGTATTTCAGATCTTCCGCAAAACCTGTCTGCTTCAGTATAGCCTAGACCCGGCCCACTACTACACCAGTACCGGACAGTCGTGTCGACGCGAATGGAATAGACTCGCTGGCATATGGACATAAGGATATACTTCAGTGAGTGAGAATAATAGCCGAGACGCTCGCTACTGTTCTCTATGCGTGGTCGCTCGCCCCCTGGGGGTGGGCTCGCTACTTGTCTCTATGCTCCCTCTATTGACAAGGTGTGAGACAAGCCACATTGGAGGCTAAAACTCGTTACAGAGGTGATCTGTCCCAGAAACGCCCTTTTATATACTACTGAATCTAACAATAGCAGGAGTCATATATTAGTCATTTCCAAAATTAGTAGAGAACCGGTCCATGAAGTTTTTTTCACAAGCAAACTTTGTTGATTTGCGATGAAATGGACCTTTAATAGGTGGATTCCTCTGATCATCAAACTCAGAGCTAATGGTATACGAATATTTCATTTTGCAATCCTACCAAACTTAAGTTAATGGTCCAATTTCATGGGTAGAAATTAATGTTTCCAACTGCCCCCTTTTTGCCGTTAGAAAGTGATATTTTTGACTTTCTAATTGTATATGTTGAGGACATTTCTCCAGCGATTTCCACATCGATAAACAAGCATTGTGGACATGACTCTCCGACTATAATTTAAAGATTATAAATCTTTCACGATATCCCAATTACAACATAAAATCACAAAATGGAACTTGATAGTCAATAATGACTGTTGTTGATTGTTACACACAACCGAAATTAGATAATGACCTCATGACCTCATGACCAATGAATGGAACACTGCGTCCTTCCCCACCCAATTAGATAATGACCTCATGACCAATGAATGGAACACTGCGTCCTTCCCCACCCAATTAGATAATGACCTCATGACCAATGAATGGAACACTGCGTCCTTCCCCACCCAATTAGATAATGACCTCATAACCAATGAATGGAACACTGCGTCCTTCCCCACCCAATTAGATAATGACCTCATGACCAATGAATGGAACACTGCGTCCTTCCCCACCCAATTAGATAATGACCTCATGACCAATGAATGGAACACTGCGTCCTTCCCCACCCAATTAGATAATGACCTCATGACCAATGAATGGAACACTGCGTCCTTCCCCACCCAATTAGATAATGACCTCATGACCAATGAATGGAACACTGCGTCCTTCCACACCCAATTAGATAATGACCTCATGACCAATGAATGGAACACTGCGTCTTTCCCCACCCAGTGATCATGTCGGATGGTATACGATACAATATCGACATTTGTTATCTCTTTTCTTAATAAAGGCTTTTGCAACCATGCTAGACGAAACAAATACTAGAGGTCGACATTCTTGTTGAATCAACATGGAAATACTTTAAGAGATTTCCGATTTTCGTTACTTTTCCCCAGAAATTCAGGTAGGTATTTGAAATGTTTCAGAATGCGTCGGTGAGCGGGAATTTTACAGTGGTCTTCAGAATATGACTATTTCCGGACGAGCCTGTCAGGTTTGGAACTCTCAGATACCCAACAGACAGACATGTTACATGGCATTGGACGAAGCCGACCGCCAACACAACTTCTGCCGGAACCCAGTATCCACTAAGGCGTGCCATCGTGCTGCGCCATGGTGCTACACAACTGACAGCAATCTCAACTGGGAGTATTGTGACGTTCCATTATGTGGTACGTATCAGTATTGTGACGTTCTGTTACGTGGTACGTATCAGTATTGTGATGTACCTTTATATGTTACACATCAGTATTGTGACGTCCCGTTACGCAGTAAGTATCAATATTATGACGTCCCGTTACATGTATTGACAGTATTGTAGTAGCCCATTTTATGGTAAATATCATTATCTCTTTTCCAGCGATTAATCAAGAGGTTTGTTACACATGTTGTTACCTTTATCAGATCATGAGCCGGACTGCGACATGGCGCTGGGTATGGAGAGTGGGAACATCACAGATGCTCAGATCACAGCCTCATACAGCTTGTCTTACGGTCCACCACACGCAGCCAGGCTCAATTCAGGTATGTCCTTAATTCTTCGCCTCGGCATTGTCGAGAAAAATGGACGCATCGAAGAACCACTGATGTACTAAATAAGCAAAAAGTGACCCATACAAATAGGACTACAAAGTAATGGCGTCACAATCCCATGTTCAGATAATTTGGTCGAATTGATTAATTCTTGAGCCAATATGATGAAACGAATTCAACTTTCGAACCGGCGTGATTCGGTCTCAAACCAAGAGGAGCACTGGCCAGCCGAAGGGTCATATAGCCTTTCACGAATACCGAAACCGCGTGGTCCTATTTTTAAATGGAATAGACGTTTTTTCGGGCGCCATTTCATGCAATTATGGAATTATGGAGTGGAGATGGTGATTTAATCCAAATAATGGTAAAGTGCCCGTGACCGTTTCAGAAAATATGAGAATTAGGAGTGGGGATGATAAATGCAGAACTCACAAAACAAAAGAAAGGTGAAACAACTTGCTGCATGTTAACAAAAACTTGCTTTCGCACAGTTATTTTGATCAGTCCGGTTTGTGGGTGTGTGGGTTTGTTTGTTAAAAAAATTTGTTTCGCAATACGGGTCACAACTTTCGAAAAATAATAATTGATGATTGGCATATATGATGCGCAGATCCCAAAGGTTTTGTTTTGACCTTAACCTCAAACTAAGGTCAAGGTAATCGAAAATGTGACAATCTAGAAATCCGAATATCTCCGTGGATAATCGATCGTTACAAAATTTATATAATTTTGTGACTTAAAATGTCAACAGGTTTCCCAAGCGCCTCAGGTCGAACATCGTGGTTTCAGTCCAAATGTCAATTAATTAACAGTTTTCATTAATTTTTCGAGCGCTTACAAAATCGTCCATACATGTCCGATGGTAATAAAATTAGGATCACATGTTGTCAGTTACAGCTTAAGTCGCATCCTAAGAAGGTACCTAAGTTTATGAAATAAGTCACAAGTTTAGTTCCTTATATATCCGTGGATAATACTCCGATTTTACATATCATTGAAGTTTAATGTAATTCCCAAAAATTTTTTTATAAATTCATTGTAAATAATGCATATCTTACCAAATTCCAGCAGGTTGAAAATTTCTCATACCTAAAATCTGCATATTTTGTAATTAAGTAACCAATTATCGTCCGATCGTACAAAAGTTAACCTCGTGAATCGGTAGCAAACTTTTATAATTGACATGTTCCATAAAAATATTTGTTTTTTTCAAAGCGCGTTCAGTAGAAAAACCATTTTTCATTTAAATTTCGATCGATTATGAAATGGTAAATATTAGATCAATAATCATAAAAATTGGGTCAGTGATTGCCATAAACAGAGCAAATCAGATCCTTAAATTTGGTATGCCGATGACGTCACTTCCGGTTTGGGGCGCATTAATGTTCTAGCGGAAGTGAAATCGGAAATTAACGCGCCGTATCTCCGTCATTAACGGTCGTATCGTAGTTTTGTGTTAAATCAAAGGTAGCTCGTTCAATTCTAAACACATAAGTTATTACATTTAGTTGTAAATTCTGTATAGTTTTGCCATAAACTAGGCTCAACGTGTGGCAATTGCAAGAAAAATATAGCACCTGTAGTGAATGGTCTGTAGTGAAAATAATGTTCGGCGGTATGATTTTATCTGTTCTCATGGACTATTTTGTCATCATGATGATGTTGTCTCGCTCAGCGCAAATATTGAAAGCCGAGATAAAAATTTAACCGTTAATATCATCATCACTATGTCGAAGTTTAAGCGTCATAAAAAGGATTTGTTTATCATGATAATGCTCAAATTTACATAACTGTAATGCGTACAGCATCCCCTCTTTAATGACAATCACCAAGATGATGATGATGATGATGATGATCGTGTTCATTATTATGATGTCGATGGCCATGATGATGGTTTACTTTGCCAAGTTTATCCGTTGCACAATGGATTCTTGTCTAAATTGTTGGAAGGAGGCGCGTGGGTGGGAGACTATGCATCCAACCGGTACCTAAAGATTGACCTCCTACAGCCACATACCATAACAAAGCTACTTGTGCAAGGTCATCCCACCTCCAGCTATTTCACCCGTTCCATCCAAGTCTTCTGGTCCTCTGATGGCTTTGTGTGGCATGCTTATTCCAATGGCACCCACCGCGAAGCCACGGTGTTTGAGACCAATAGAGGACGTTATGATACAGCCCCGGTGTGGTTCAACCCTCCAATACGCCTTGTGAGTAGCATGGTGCCTTCGAGCAAGTATTCATTTTGACATACGTTTTACGAGTCAGCTTCCCATAGCGGTCATCACTGCGGAACAAGTCAATAGCGGTACATTGTTTAAATAAACACCTTGACACGGTTATCTATAAAGACTTGCGGACGGAATTATTTAACAAGTCTTCTTCCGAAAGGGAGATTATTTGGAAATAAATTTTCCAGTGCAGACCTACCAATGTGATTTATTTTTGTATCAGGCACGATCCATTGTGGTTGTTCCGACAACATTAAATGGTAGAATTGCCCTGAGACTGGAGGTGTTTGGCTGTCCAGTCTAAACAGACAGTGCCACCTCCAACGAATGTCACCCAGACCTTACAGGTGACGTATGAATCACAATGACTCGTCTTCGCATCTTGTAAAATGGCGGATACAATATGGATGTTTTTGATGACGATACATTCCGTAATCTGATTCATATGTACGATTACAGATGAACACTCGCTGGGAACTATCTCACAGCCCATATCTCATCGACAGCGCGATCACAATCAGCCGTGGAGCCACACTGACAATACAAGCCGGGGTGCAAGTCGTCTTCCTTACCAGCTCATCTGCATTAATTGTCGAAGGTAAGTCGTAGGGTTTTACGTGTTTGTCAATCAACGTCCACATCAATGATGAGAAACGTCTGTGATTATTTCACATCAACGGATTACTGTTTAAGGTTGCCTGACGACTGAAATGGTTCAAGGACTGGAAGTTCACTTTCAATCGCCTCTTCCAATTGGGCGTCTGGTGCGGACTGCATTGTGGCAGGGGATTACATTCACTGATTCAGGTAGCTACCCGACAGTGAGGCACAATGGTACAGTATCAGCTCACTGAAATGTAAGAACAAAATCCACCTCATGACTATTGCCTTCATGTTTTTAGAGTGCAGTCCCGTTGTATTGAGAGGCGCCACGATAAGCAACGCTGAAAGAGGCCTCCTCATTCAGAACCCGCTGTCCGCTCAAATCTATAATGTGACTTTCATCTCCAACACATACGGTATTCTGCACGATTCCTCAGCGCCACTCACACACGCCAGTACTGTGAACAGCTGTACGTTTGTGAACAATGATCGAGCACTCAGGTTTAGAACATCCGGAAATGTGACAGTGACGCATTCCTCGTTTCTTGACAATAGTTATGGGCTTGAATTGCTTACCATGATGTCTCCTCGAGAGTTACCCAGCATTGAAATAAGAAGATGTTTTATTTCCCGCTGTTCTTATAGTATTTATGGCTACAATATCTTCATGAAGTTGGCCGTCAGTGACAGCTACTTCGATGTTAGCAAACTGGATCTGTACATGCTTAAAGCTTTGGTCAAAATCGAAAGTAGTGTTTTCACAAATTCAGCCACTACTTTTCATTATCTTTACCCATCCTCACCTTCGAATAGTTCAGTGATGATAGAAAATACTACGATGAGCAGCTCAACGTTTTCTAACAGGGCATTAGATATCACTAATTCCTATAGCATGAATGCGTTGAGAATTGATCTGAAGAACACATCGCTGGAAGGTCTGGGTCGAGGTGTTCGTATACGGGGCTCAAATGCAACAGTGAAAGTTCACAATTCAAAATTTCTTAACAACCGCTACGTAGCTTTAGAACTGCGACACACCGGAATGGGATTGCGCAAAGTTGAAGTTACAAACAGCACTTTCACAGGGAACCAAGTCTCGTTGGAAATTAACACTGACACACCAATGACTCCGGTGTCTCTTTGGTCATCAGTGGCAGGAAATACCTTTGTTAACAACACAGACGTTTCCATATCATTTGATGGATTTTGTTTGAGTTCTTCCAACATAACTGAGAATTGTTTTTATACCCCACTCCAATGCATGACATTCGGGTCACGCTGCCTAGACAATGTAATCCTGCAACAGAATACCAAACATTGGTGAGCGGCAATTGGTTTCCGGTTGATGTCCGCCGACGTGTATTTGATTTCTTCTCGCGGCCTCAGCTTGTTGAAGTGACTTTGCGGGACAATTACTTGGATCCGTTTTGTATCCAATCTACTCATCAAAATGAAGCGCGAGACTTCCACGAGAGGATGTCGACGATTGGAGGTAGACTGACTGGTGCTTGGGTAATATCAGCAGCGGGCGTGTACCAACTGAACAACACGAACGAGGAGCAAACGTTGCCGAGCAACGAACATAGACGACTGTTTTCTGTCAATTCAACTATTCATATTCCCCGAGGATCATCTCTCGTCATCACAGAAAACGTTACTTTATCGTTTTATAACTCGACTGGAATTTTGGTTGAAGGTTGGTATAGTATTACTGGCAGAATCATGTGCATTAGAGGTATGTACGCAATTGTCCGATCGTAATATATATTTCGGGACTATTAACAATCAATGCAACTTCATTCAGGTAAATAATATGAAAATGTCAGTCTAAACTACTATATTTTATACCCGTAAATTAATCCGGTTACACTTCTTTCAAGTGATCACCTCCACTGTGATGAATTTAAAATACTGAAGATGCCTCCAAGATATTCCTGTTGGCATATTTAAATGAATATATGTCATGACAGGAAGGCTTACCATACAAGGCACACCGGAAGCCCGTGTTGTCATGACTGCAGACGAATCGTATGCCCAGCGAACTTATTGGGCAGGGATCGTGTACCACTCAGCCGATGGTATGCCTATCTTTTTTACGTCGCGAGTACACTACCATCTGAATTCTAATGTACACTAAGTGATTATAAAGGATATACCCTTCATGTGAGACTTTTTTATTTAAATAGATCACCAAGTTCATTATTTTGTGATAATTACTGAACACATAACCGATTGACCAACTGCAGGATGCCCAAGTTATAGACACCTTCTTATCCATTGCAGATTCCACTGTACAAAATGTGGATGTTAGGAATGCAGAAACAGGAATTTCCATCAATGCAACATTCCTGTCAGTAACCGGGTCCAGTTTTAGCACATGTCAGAGCAGTGGGACGGAGATATCTTCCAGTAGCAAACTAGATGTGACCAACACCTCTTTTGTTGGTAATACTTACGGGATCAGGGCATCGTCGACCAATAACATTACAGCCACGGGGTGTTCCTTCATCAACAACGATTACTCTGTGTGGACATTGAACATGGAAGGCAATCTTGTCTTACTGAGCTGCATTTTTAATAGCAGCAGAAGATACATAATCTATAACGTGGACTTATCTGGGTTGCTGAGCATAACCAACTGCTCGTCAACACAAACACAGTATATAGGCGACTACGGGCTCTATCTTTATCAACGAGGTACGACAGCGAACATGGTAGGTTTGTTTGCGCAGTGCATCATTGGCATTGCAAACGTATCCCTCAGATACTCAGACCCATAAAATAATATATTGCTTCTTGTGTTTCTGTACGCTAGTAAATATTTATCCATAATGTAGTCTACGGGCGCAAAATAATAGTATCGAAGTGTGAGATTTCTCTTTTGTTTGGTGTCTATAAATAAAAACCATATGTTTCAAAGGATTCTTACGCTAATATGTTTGTGTGTGTGTAGGAACTTCTGGTTCAACATTGCACATTTCGTGGGTCTTTAAGATACCCCACTATTTACATCTTGTCGTATTCTGGAAGAATGACTATTCATATTCTCAACAACACCTTCTTCGATAACATCGGACAGATCCTCAATTACCAGAGGAACTATCGAAGTTCCATCACTTCTGGCACTCTCGTGATGTTCAATAACACCATCATATCTGCCTCCACCAGACCGCTTGTGCAGATAGCAATCAGTTATGGTGTACATGTTTTTATCATGTACAATAACACGTTTCTTCAGTTTAGACATAGCGCTCTAGAACTCTCTCTGCCTACTATTTACAGAAATACAACTGCGGATGACGCTATTCAAATAGCTAACAACAGATTTGCTGGTTTGTCAACTTCCGCTCCGTGTGTGAATATTCTTAACAACTATTACCAACCTTCCATATTAATCGAAGGCAACTCATTTATGAACAACACCTGTCCAGTGGTAGTTCAGTGTTTCAAGCCTTCGTGTACACTTACGCACAACGTCTTTAACAATCCCTCTGCCAACTATGACCTTCAGCTGACCTCTTACGTTGACAATTGGCCACTTTTTGCAACATTAAATTGGTGGGGGTCCCCCGATAAGGCAATCGTTAGAAATAGAATAAGCTTTCCAATGCTGGACGCCTCAACAGTTGTGTTTGAACCTTATTGCCTCACTGCTGGCCAGCCAAAAACGTTGAGTGATTTTGGTTCCTCGAATTTTTTCAAGTCATCATTTGAAATTGGAGGCACACTGACTGCGAGTACCACATTGGGTAGTGGAAAAGAGAATTACACGGTTGTCGACGACATTATTGTCCCGGTTGGGTTAACTCTAACCATTAACCAAGGAGTCACTCTTTTGTTCAGAACTGGGGGCATGTTCGTTCAAGGTAAGAAAAATGCATATGGATGTCCCTGCTCGCTTTAATTATCAGTGCTATTTAGCAGTAGACCGGTAAAAGGTGGATATTGTACAAGCTATTACCATGCCTAATTGACCCATTTTCTCTACCCCAGGCACCCTCCTCAGTCGTGGATCAGAGGCTGAACCAGTCCTTTTGAGGCCTCATGAAAACAGTGGCAGGTTTTCAGGGCTTTTCGTCGAGCAACCTTACAGTGGTACATGAATACATTACGCTATGAATTCACCACCACCACAATCATCATTATCACCACCATCATTATCACCACCATCATCACCATTATTATTATCATCATCGTCCCGAAAAACTTTCATTGTTTTGCTGTCGTCCTGAAGTTATAGTGATCACTCTATAATGACCTCTATAATGACCTTTACCGTGACCTCTCAAAACTTTATTCATTGTTTTGAGCTGTTGAGACTGTCACATGGCAGCCAGAAAAGCGGTCTTCTGGAGATCTACCAGGGTAATGCATGGGTTCCTGTGTGACACACGCCTATTGCAAACAACCAATACGCACAAGTCGCCTGCAATCAGCTGCAATATCACGACACAAGGGCTCGAATTCAGCAGTTTAATTGGTATGTGTATGTTGAATATTAGTGTAAGCAATCTGTACGACGATTTCATCATGACATGCATATTTCTGTCGAATAGGTTGGTTCATTACCCATCCCATACTAATGCATTCTGGCAGGATACTTGCTTTTCATATTTGATCGCTATTGTTATGATATCATAGCATCTTCTTATACTGTTATTGCTGATAGTATATGTTTTGTTGCTTTATACGGTGCTCAGGAGGTAAGCGTAGTTTTATTTATGGAGATGAGCCTTGACCAGGGATAGATAATCGTTTTCAGGATCGTCTCTCTTCTAGTAGTAGTCTCTGTGCTAGGAATAGTCTCCCTGGACCCCTGTGTGCGGGCTATTATAATGTGATCCCAGCCGCTCAGGGCCACTTGACCAGCCAAGACCATTGGTCAGGCAAGGCCGCCCAATCCTCACAGCTCGCGACCCAACGGGTCCATGGGGCATCGACAACCAGTGGGAGGGCTTTGTTATCGACACCTCAACAACGTGATGTGGTTGTAACTCGGGCTAGACATATCGTGTGATGTTAAGAATATTAGTGTAACAGCAATCTGTACGACGATTTCATCATGACATGCATATTTCTGTCGAATAGGTTGGTTCATTACCCGATCCCATACTAATGCATTGCTGGCAGGGGTCAACATAAGAATTGGTGGACAGTAATGCGGGGATTGGTGCTGGCAGGATAGACACCCTTTTCATATTTGATCGCATATATGCGTTATTGTTATAGAACTGTTTATAATTGCATAGCTTATCTGTCTTACTGACTATACCATATGCTATATAAGACTTGCAGTGGGTCATAAGAATTGGTGGACAGTAATGGTACTTTCTTTAGCAGGTTATTATAAGACCAACGGCTTATGTCTTTTCTTATTTTGCCGCTGTCAGTAGCACAGATAACGTCTTCGGATACTCTGTTACCTGCTCAGGCAGCGCCACCCAGCGGTCGTTACAAGAATGCAGCCTGTACTATACACGTCGTTGTACATACGGCCAGACGCGTCTTACATGTGAATCCAGGACATCGCAGACGGAATGGAATAGTAAGTTTTATCATGGAGGACAAATACGTCAATGCACTCAAGAGATGATTTACGAAAATGCTTATATGCCACGTGAACCCACACAAACTGACATATTGTAACTGCGTTTATAACATATTTAAGTCATAGTTTATCATATATATATATATATATATATATATATATATATATATATATATATATATATATATATATATATATATATATATATATATATATATATATATATATATATATATATATATATATATATTTCATGACACATTCATTTGTCCCATCAAAGATCATATAGTCTTGGTTGCGAGCAGCGGACAGCCCAATTTACTGATGGACTATTCTACTTCCTATTCGGCCGAGCTTACCGCGCAGGGGGCATGGTTCCAGTTAATGCAACCGGGCCTAACTGGAAGTCCTAACTCGATCTCCTTGATGGCTTTAAATAAGCCCGGATGGTACCTCAAATATGCGTCAAATGCAAAAGGGCCTGGTATTAAACTTGAATCCAGAGGGTTTCCGTCCTATTCTTACTTCGACCGGGATGCAACATTTATCCTGCACGAGGATGTGTTCATTCCGGATAACTATCTTCTGGAGCCGGAAAGTTACCCTGGGTATTACGTCCAAACCACTGACTCAGGACATGTCACATTTGTGTCTCACAATGCAACGATGACAATTAAAGAGGGCCAGAGAGCAAGCTTCCTGTTTCAGCAGTCAGCATCAACCTCTAGAAAGAGGAGAGCAACTAGGGCTGGTGAGAATTAACGATTCTATTGTTTTTAAAGAGCAAACTGAGATCAGCTAAAATAGATATATCTCATTATTCTCAATAATTTTGCTAGAATTAGGTAATCTTGCTAAATAGCTTTGTTAAACGTCGCGCTGTCGACATTGCTTTGGCAGGAGAAATGACGTCACTGCTCAACACAATCATATTGTCTTCAAGCAGCGGTTTAAGGATCAAAGGTCGACCACCTGTCGTGTCGGGTGTTACGGTATTGAACAGTACATCCAGTGGTATTCAGTATATCGGACACCTGTTCACATCACTTGTATTGTTACGTGTCACTGTGAGGGACGCGGGCCAACACGGAATATTGCTGCAAACGTTAAACTCTATCCCTGCTTCCATTGAAATCGTCAAAAGCTCAGTCACAGGATCACTTCAATCAGGGATCCTCCTGAAGAACGACGGAAACCTATCCGTCACTGCTACGACAATAGGTAGCAATACGTGGCATGGCATTGATTTGCTGACAGCAAGCGTGACGGTGACGAACTCGACCATCAACCGTAACGGCGCACGTGGATGTTCTATAACTTATACTGATAGCGCTGTATTACTGAACAATACCCTGACTGGCAACCATCTGTTTGCGGTGTATGTTTATTCGTATTCTTCTGGTAGTAAAGTGGTTATTGCTAACAACACGTTCTATGGTAATTCCATCGGGGGTTACGGCGCAGTGTCAATCGGAAACTCACGACTCCATACATTGCAGGTAATCATTCAGCGGCTATACTATTATATCCAGTCATATGTAAAGATCCTGTGAATGAACTTCATGGTCAATAACCAACATTGTAAATGTCGTGTTATTTATGTTTTTCATCTTTGTATTGTTCCGTGGTAGAAGAAGCTGGTGTTTCACTAGAAGAAGCATTGATGGTTGTAGAAGCTGGTGTATTATAAGAGGAAGCATTGGTGGTAGTAGAAGCTGGTGTATTATTAGAAGAAGCATTGGTGGTAGAGAAAACTTTCTTTGGTGTAGTAGAAGCTGTGTAGTAGAATCTTGTGTTTCATTAGAAGAAGCATGTATCATTAGAAGAAGCATTGGTGGTTGTAGAAGCTGGTGTATTATAAGAGGAAGCATTGGTGGTAGAAGAAGCTGGTGTATTACAAGAGGAAGCTTTCTTGGTAGTAGAAGCTGGTGTATCATTAGAAGAAGCATTGGTGGTTGTAGAAGCTAGTGTATCATTAGAAGAAGCATTGGTGGTAGAAGAAGCTGGTGTTTTACTAGAAGAAGCATTGATGGTTGTAGAAGCTGGTGTATTATAAGAGGAAGCATTGGTGGTAGTAGAAGCTGGTGTATCATTAGAAGAAGCATTGGTGGTAGTAGAAGCTGATGTATCATTAGAAGAAGCATTGGTGGTTGTAGAAGCTGGTGTATCATTAGAAGAAGCATTGGTGGTTGTAGAAGCATTGGTAATAGAAGCTGGTGTGTCATTAGAAGAAGCATGAAGAAGCATTGAAGTTGGTGGTAGTAGAAGCTGGTGTATCATTGTAAAAGAAGCATTGGTGGTAGTAGAAGCTGGTGTATCATTTAAAGGAAGCATTGGTGGTAGTAGAAGCTGGTGTATCATTGAAGAAGCATTGGTGAAGCTGGTGTATCATTAAAGGAAGCATTGGTGGTAGTAGAAGCTGGTGTATCATTAAAGGAAGCATTGGTGGTAGTAGAAGCTGGTGTATCATTAAAGGAAGCATTGGTGGTAGTAGAAGCTGGTGTATCATTAGAAGAAGAAGTAGGAGAAGCATGAATCGTGATCGTTTGTTGAGACTAATTACGAACTGTTTGGCAATGTGATGTTTATTGCAGATACGGCGAAATCGTTTCGTCGACAACTTAGGACGTACCTTGTACGTGTATGTGTCTGGGTGTCAAGAGGGCATTATTCGGGAGAATCAATTCATCAACAACTCGCGTGGATATAATACTCTGGAAATACACGGCTTGGCAACACCGAATATATCGGCTACTGACAATGTGTTCAACAACCCGGAAGCCACATTTGAGCTGCGTGTTTATCATCCGTATGTTTGTGGTGTATCTCTTTGGTGTGGCCATAATGACTGGGGTGTTGTTGGATCAAAAAACATCATGGCCAGGTAAATTAAGTCGTAATGTTTCGTTCATATCACTCATTCTTGGTTATATAATGCCTGCATTGGAAGGTGGTCTAGAGAATAATCAAAGCCCAATAGATACTCTGTTGTGGCTTCTGTGTTACTGATATGGGTAAAGCTCCCCTGTACTATTGCAATTCAATCCTCTTTTACCACTTTAACAGGATATCAGCCTTCAACCTGGATGTGCGTCAAATGTTCGTCAATATATGGCCCTACAGGAGCGGGAATGACTTGGTCGCGCGTTCCGGGGATGGTGACGTCATCGATGGTCTGACCATTGGTGGTGAAGTCAATGGCACAGTTATCATACCCGCTACAAATGGCTCGTATACAGCGACCAGCAGCATTCTTATCAGGTGAACGGTAGACGTATGTACAGTTGCATACCCTGCCTAACGAATCCGATGTAGTAGTCTGTTATTCTGCCGACTTCTATCCACACGACTCTGTGGACATTCATTACAGCAAATGGCGCTCGGTTCTACAGCCATTGGCGCTCGGTTCCCGATGCCATCCAATCACTGGTCTCATATTTTGTTACACCATCGAGCAATAGTTGTATTGTATTATGATATACCACAACATCGCTTAATGGTTGGAAAATCGAACACATCTGAAAATATAACCAGAATAAAACCTTTATATTCACTCATTGAATATATGTATCTGTATCGCATTAGAGACGGGGCGAACTTAATTATAACTTCAGGAGTGACGATTAATTTCCCAGTGAATGGGGGAATGCGAATTCTTGGTAGGTTGAGCTTATGACGTATTGACACATCTGAACAACAGGCTTTCGTTTGAATATATGTGTTGTGGTACAAGACATTGAGCGACTGCTTTGCGACAGGTAACCTCGCCGTAGGAGACGGGACGGGAGCCCATATAACGTTACAAGGTGATTCATATAGCTACAGGAGGTGGCGGGGAGTCATTGTTGAGAGCTGCGTCTCAGACTCTAAGACGCAGACCAGTGACGTCACATATTTACGTCATATGCGCCTCTTCCATGCGTCTGACGGGATTGTAGTCAAACGTTCTCCCTTCAGATTGAGTCAAGTTGCGATTATTGGTACCGACAGTCACGGTCTAACGTTCTATGGTCACGGACCGTTCGTTGTTGACCAGTGTTCCTTTAGAAACCTGACTTCTGCAATACGTTCTATCGATAACACTGATATGGTGCTTTCAGTGGTGAAAACAAATTTCAAACACTGTAGCATTGCAATGGAGTGTATTCTACGCGGTAACAACCGTATTTTGTTTCGTAACAACATTGTCGAGGATTTCTTTAGGACAACCACTGCCTTTGTGATGGATTCGCGTGGAATGAACGGAACAAATATAACAGTTATAAATAATGTCTTCAGAAATATACAAGGTTCAGCCATTCAAATTCGCGACCATCGTTATGGTCGGCCACAAGACTCTGTGGATATTGTTCTACAGAATAATACTTTCCATTCGATTGTAATGAATGCACTTAACATTCCGCAAGTGTATTATGACTACGCATCTTTTCGAGTTTTGAACAACACATTCATGGAGAATGGCTACATTGCTAGTCCTCACCCAATACTGAACTTGTTGACGCCCAACGTGCTCTTAGAAAGGAATCTGTTCATCGGCAACAAAGCTTCCAGTGTAGTATATATCCGCAAGTTAGACTACGTCAACGGAGTGAACGTGACATTTACGCTGAATACATTCACTGCCAACCTGGCATCAACAGCCGTCATTCTCACCGACAGCATTCATTTTGAAATGACCTACAATGTTTTAGAAGTTTCTGGATCAGATTACGCCTTATATGTGGGCCCCCTGACCCCCGCCTCGGGTCGCATCAATGCAACTCAAAACTACTGGGGTACAGCTGACAGGGATTCCATACACCGACTTATTTTCGACCACCGCGATGATACTTCGCTTGCCTCTGTCATCTATGAACCTTACCTCCAGACTTCCAAGTTCACTTGTGAGGATGTGTCCAACTGTTCCAACCACGGCTTTTGCATTCGGCCTAATATCTGCGATTGTGAGGCTGGCTGGGCTGGTCCAGACTGTTCCCTGGTTTCATGCTCGCAGGTACGAGACTGCTACTCTCACGGGCAATGCGTGGGCCCAAATGCGTGCTCGTGTGACAGGGGCTGGCTACCTCCTTTCTGTTCAAGAGCCTCTTGCCTCGCTGCCACCAACTGCTCCAACCGAGGCGTCTGTGTTGCACCAAACAGGTGCGTGTATGTTTATAATGTTGCTGATTACACAATACGTTACTACGACAACAGTGTTAGTTATCAACTTTATGCATTAATTGTCAAGCGGTTGTGGACAGGTGTGCATGCGGGGTGCAGTTCGCAGGGTCTGACTGTTCAAGATGCGCTGCAGGTCACTGGGGGTCACACTGCACACCTTGTCCGGCCTGTGTGAACGGCCAATGCGACCCCACCACCGGTAACCATAATCACCATGGATGAGCCATCAATGTTCCCCTGATACGGTCAATCGATCAACTTAATGTATACTCCTTTTGACTGTACGCGCTTGATGCTTATATGGGTCTGTTGCCAGGTATCTGTTCGTGTGATGATGTCAACTGGGGTGGAGATCTATGTGACAGATGTAGCTATAAGTTCTATGGCCCTCGTTGTTTGCCGCTCATCACAGTTCTCCAGTTAGCTCCATCGACTGGTCCGGATGTGGGAGGCACGCAGCTTCAGCTCTTAGGCCATAACTTCCCCGAAACAGACAGCTACATATGTCGGTTAGTATAAACAAAGAAACGTTCAATATAACAATCACAGAACCCTATTCCTATAAATCACCTGTGAAAAAAGCTCTGTCTTCAGGTGAAGTTGGTCCCCTTTTTGTTCTTTCCTGCTTTCCTGTATGTCATCGTTGTTTGAGTATACTTGATAATTTTCTCCTGCCTTTATACACGAGCTTGTCCTTCCACAGGTTTGGAGGAGTGGAGGTTGCTGGGAGATGGTTGTCAGAAGAGCGCATAGTGTGTCGTACACCACAGCACACTGCTCGGCGCGTGCTGGTTCGAATCTCGCCTGGACCCGTACATGACTTCCATGGTTCATTGGTGAGTACATTGCTGAGGTTTGCATGGCTATTTTGTGCACATCGTCGCATGCATTTCAATGGTATCATTTTCTAGTCTTTTTCATTCATCATTCGTTAAGCAAAACGAACTCATTCGGAGAATGTTTCTACATTGTATTAAAATGTTTTCTAAAGGGACAGCTCAGTATTTTTGATGTGGCTTCATGCAAATCCCCTAGGTATCAATCGAGTGAAAATTTCTAAAAAAAAACTAAGAAAATTTGCCTCATGCCATTCGGGCAGGTACTTAATTAAACCACCGGCTTTGGAAATTTTTCACTGGGCCGACCAAAAATCCTGAATGTACTGTTTATGAATCCATTTTATTGGTAGCATGACAAATTTTTTCGAATACAGAAACAACAATGATTAAAAAGCAATAAAGCAGTACGCGCTGCTCGTACCAGGGGATCGCTTCAACAACATTGCATATGCGCTAGAATAGCTCTTTAATCCAGAGTTGCTCAAATCTTTACTATTTGAAAATAATTGACGCGTTTTATCAACAACGCACTCAGCAACTAACACACAAAACCTAGACCACTGATAAATCGATAAGTGACGCATATATTTGTTGAAAATGGCGTTCCTCGCCCTGAACGAAAACGAATTTTACATAATTATCTTCTGAAATTGGATATAAATAACACACCGTTGGCCTAAATGAAACTGTCATTAATAGGGAGGGCAAAGGCAGCGAATCAAATGCACTCTGTTTTACGGATCTCAACGAACCATGAGATAATTATAATTAGAACGCTAATTTTTATTCCGTACGAAAAATAAATACGTTAGAAAGTAAGTAGGTATTCATGCCGAACATAGCGATAATCGGTAAATACGAAGGCCATTCTTATCCTTTTATGGAAATGGTGGTATGATTAATAAAGAAGTTCCGTCCCAATACTTGACTGAATCGAATATAACCTTTACTATTTCGGGTAAATAGTTCTCCGGATTTATTCCCTGGAGATTTCTATCTTTAAATGCTGAAATGATGTAATTAATAGTGAAACAAGTCATTATTTTCTCGATCAGATCGCTCTTTATATGGGAATCACTCGCTCTCGTCTAGATTGGTTATTTTCTTTATTAGATAGTATTAACGGCTTTATTCTACGTTAAGAATTCGGACGGGACGGTGAAATTATTCGTAAAATCGTCAGCGGTAAGCAACACCTAATGTCCGTCTTGCGTCATAACGCCAGACGTATGTTGAGAGATTGAGGGCGTTCTGCGTTATCGTTCAAGATGGATTACTAAAGTCACACAACGCGAATCATATTTTTTAGAACACGTGATTTCAGACACGCCTCAGAACGATTTGTCGAATAAATAGGAATTTTTTTACAGTCACAATGCCATCAAAAACAGTCGGCTAAGAAATGGTAAGAATATTATCAACTTATATCCGTTATTCAGTAGAATTATTTTTTTGAAAATTGCATGAAATGTTTATTTGATTTGCATGGTTAAACTTGATATTGATTAATGTATCTTTATTAGGAAATGACTGTGACTCCCAAAAATTCCAATGACATTTTAATTCAGTGGCTGTTGTGTTTGTTACCATCTTTATTTGGATGAAAGTATACTGTTCGATTCTCTTTTTTCAACTTCAGGTTGACCGAGAAATTTAAGAACTCGATTAAGTCCTTATCTATGTAAGAGGAAGCAAATGAAAGGAACTACTCTCATTATTCACTTCCACTATAGGGTAAGGCTTTACCGTCTGAAAGAGTTTTCAACGCAACCATAATTCTTAAGAATAAGGTAAGCAATTAAAGCAAGGATGCTTATGTCTTGCAAGCTCATTACATAATGTCAAGTCACAGCATTTTGTATGGAAAATAAGAATTCATGTTTTTTTACAGTGAAATGTAACTTTTTGATATATGTATATATTTAAATAGTAACATTAAAGTAAAAAGTCTTTACAGCTATTATTTATGAAGTTGATATTTGAATACATTCAAATCTGACTTTTTAAGCTCATGCTTGGCTAGCTTTTTTAAATGTAGAAGATGATCATTATCAAGTGTAGATAAAAAGTAATTATTCAAATTATTACTATTTTACAACTTAATTTCACATGATAGTAATAGTCTTGGTAAGACTGTCTTTAATCGATATAGCAATGAACTTTCAGTGTACACTTTGTAAGAATTCATTGATCCAAATTAGTTTGATGATGGAAGATATGAATTTGGTTATTTGAAAACACAAGGGAGTATAGTTACTGAAATATTCAGATTTTTTTTCAAAATGCATAAATTTCCTGTATTATTCACATAGGAAGACCTATCATAGGTTTGTTGTGTTTTGCAGCATGAGTAATGTGGTCCTGAGAAACGAGAATTTTGTTCATCACTCCCTAACAGATTTGATGATAAGATTACACAGGTGTTACCTGCGAAAATTATTGAAAGGTGACAGCACAGTAAATCGTTGCTAGCGGATCAATGTTTTAGACTACTTAATTGTTATTTATAGTTGGACAAAGAATGTATGATCCTTAACTATTCCATATGGTTTGATATGTGAAATTTGTCAATTGCTGACAACGTAATATGAGAACTGGTATGTCGTTCCAAATGGTAATAAAAACCAATATAAAGTATGCATGTTGATCAAATGAATGTCAAAGGGATTAATTGAATTTGTATTAACTGTAACTATAGCAGTTCATAAAAAAAATTGTTTGTGTATTTTTGTTTTCAAAATAAATATTTTTCCACTTTTTATCACATTACTGTATTTAATTCGAATTCAACAGCGCAATTAAGATGGAATTTTCATGAATACCCAGACAAGCAGCAGAAGTCACTCAAGACAAATCAAGCTTATGAAGATTAATTGTTTAAAGTTACAGGGTCATAGAGGAAAATTGGCAATTTTCGACGCCATAACCATGTTTTCCTAATAACTCAGGTTTCGGGTGGGATAACTTCGATTCGTGACTATATTGATCTTCTATAATCTAAGCCTGGCACGATAGATCAGCAAATATAACTAGCTGGGATTCCACAACTTGCGTAACTAATCGTATATGATAAGAAGGACCAATGCCTATTTTCTTTGCCCAATTTTGGTCTCTTTTCAGATATCTCTATTTATGTTAGTTGAAGTTTACACACTAGTTTCGCATGGAATATTTTTCACTGACATATAAGTAGTACAGTGACCTCAGGGATAACACATAAGAACAACAGATTACATCCATAACAATATTGAGAATTCAAATCCAATATAGTATAACTGATTATGATTTGAAAATCATACAAGCAAACAAAATACTGTCAGACACTGCCTTCGATGGGCCTCTCCGTCTTCCGTTGTTGGTTTTTGTTTTGAATTCTGGAAGAGGGGGAGGGCTGTGTTATCACTCATGTGTGGAGAACTGTCCCAAGTTAGGGTTGTGGGGGAGGATGTCGGCAAAGTGGCTTCATGACTAGAAAGAAAACTGTCACAGGCAGAATTTTTTTTTCATATAAAAAACAGTTTCGGAATGCATTCTGGATTACTTTATGGATAGAAGAATCTGGTTTGTTTGGGTTTCGTGGCTCCCTACTAAAAAGGGCGTAACGATTTGCCACCTGATCTTGAAATAGATATTTGTTTTTAAAGATATGACAAATATTATTGGGCCATAATTCTGATTTAAAAACTTTGACGACTCATTGACGACGCCATCATTATCGTCTGCAAAATGCTTACATTACCGTGTGTCAATGTGAAATGTTGCCGTGAAAAAAATTCGCAACCCGTTTTTTGCGCGCCATAACGTATTCGTTGCTCATAGCGCTACATAGCTCGTATACGCACATGCGTAACTCGTAACGAGGCTTTTTTCTGTTCGTTATTTGGCCCATTCGTATGTATTGTTAGTGGAACGATCCTCTGTTGACTCATTAGCAACCAGATACAAAATACATACCTCACAGGATATTATAATGCTGAGAGTTTTGGTAAACTGCTACTTATACAGAATGCGATATGGTCAAATTATCGACTAGTGTCCAGATATAATGAAGACGTTGGAATAGTTCACTGTGGTTCGCCTTAAGAAGTTATAAAACCCAACACCGCCATTGCAGCTTTCCATTTTCCACAGCCGTTTTAACCTGCCATTGGTAAAGCCCTTATAGTTTCGAACTCTCGAAAATGGATCAGAGATATCAAGTGGTGAAATAGATGTGATTCAGATACGATTTGTCTGTATTAAAGGCCGGCAATTGTGATTTACATTTCAGTACTACACGTTTAATGCACTGTGCCCGGCGAGTGCGTGTGGCCGGATGAGGTCACCACCCCACGGTCTGTGTTCCCTCGGCTCCTGTATCTGTCATGTCCCATGGACAGGAGATGACTGCAGCGTGCGAGGTTTACCTCCTGTCATCAATCGACCTCACCAAGGGCTACTGCAAGTGTCCGAGGGACAACTGTTCCAGCTCATATTGACAGTATCAGAGGTGATTATGATGTCAATCGTATATACGTCAATGTAAGCCCACATATAGGCATGATATGTGAAAAGAAGTATAAATGTATATATATATATATATATATATATATATATATATATATATATATATATATATATATATATATATATATATATATATATATATATATATATATATATATATATATATACATGTATATATATATATATATGTATATAAACATATATATATATATATATATATATATATATATATATATATATATATATCTATATATATATATATATATATATATATATATGTATATATATATATGTTTTATCTATATATATTTATATATATATACATGTATATATATGTATATATATATATATATATATGTGTACATATATTACTTTACTGTGTGTATATGTGTACATTTATGTATATATATTTATGTATATATATACATATAAATATATGTACACAGTTTATGTATATACATATCTTTTTTATATATGTATACATACATATATATATATGTATGCATATATATATATATATATATATATATATATATATATATATATATATATATATATATATATATATATATGTGTGTGTGTGTGTGTGTGTGTGTGTGTGTGTTTGTATTTGTGTGTGTGCTGGTGTGCGCGTATATGTGTGTACATATATGATATCATTGTTAAGTGCGTAGCTTTTAGATGTTCCTGCTTCAATGACAGGGTACTCTTCCATTGGACTGGACTGTCCTGACGAAGCCAAGTAGCATGACATTCAGTTCAATATCGGCATCATTGATATGGCCAGCAGCAGCAGCCAGTGATATGCCTCATCTCGTCTCAGTTGGATGCCGCAATCAATACGGCAGTGATACCGTCACCTTTAACGTCACCGTGCCGCCCGCATATCACGTGATTCTAGACTCTGTGGATGAAGGTCCGTTTGCGTATTTGTCGTCAGTGTTACTCAGTGGCCGAATTGTCTTCAATGACAACGGGTCATCGCTGCAAGGCCAGCAGTTGCCAGTAGTTTTGAGGTAGTGTGTGTGGACTCTTATCAAATTTGGATATGTTCAGTTAATTATTGTTATTACTGACATCACTGCGAATTTAGCAAAGTACCTTTGGTGATATTTCCCTCACTGAAAGTGACTTCATTGCGGCTACAGAATTCGTGTACCAAGATCTGCGACGCTCAGAACCTTGAGGGCTACCACATATGCAGGCACAAACGCATTCTTCATCCGGTATTACCATTCCCAGCGCGATGCAGGACTGTTTGAAGTGGTAACTTTATTATTTTTCTTAATATACATCAGTGTCTATTACGTATGTGAAAGTCCATGTTCGACAATCACATGGTGCCCTATGTAACTGGCTGCGATATTGCCTATCGAGTCTATTAATATCCTCATCTATATTTATTTCGAACTCTAATGAGTTGCATATATGAAAACACTTTTTTTTTTGCGTATTGTCTTTTTGAATTCCTCTCAATGGCCTGCGTCTATCTTGAAACACATGACAATGCGTTTCTTCTCTTTTGATCGCTCTTGTTATACCTAATCGCACCATAATGGAATGTGCAGGACGCTGGTCACCCAACTAAGACGGACTTCAACACGCAGGTATCCTGGAGATTATACGGTGTCCGTATCACAGTGGCCCATGCTTCTATAAGCGGATATATCGACCCGCACATTTACCCGGCGTATGTTTGTATCAGGAACATGGGAGCCGATATATTGACTCGTGTCATACTACAAGTGAGTATCTCTCTTATTTCTAGATTAATATCTTTTTTGGGGGGGAGCATTACATTTATGTGATGACATATCAGTTGTCCATGTTGTTATTGGTAGATCACGTTCGATTTCAATCAGTCAACACTCAATTGTAGCATATTCATGTTTCATTTATCATAAAAATATAAATATTTTGGTATTCTATTGATAGACTTTAAATACAGCACGTGGTCGATTTTTGTTAGGATTCATTGATACAAAAAACAACAAAATATTTTATAAATGGGACATTAATTTAGCATGTGGTTGACGTTTTACTGTGCCATTTTTGTCCCCATCAGCGATGGCAGATACCGTATGGGGCTCATCTTGCGAGGAATGGTTCGTCCCAAAATGACATAAGAAGCTGTCGTATCACTCAGATTGATTGTACAGTGGCACCTACGCTGCAACCAGACGCAGTCATTTGCTTAGATCTTAACTTACAAGGTACACATAACCACATATTATATCCTAAAGTTACCGTGACATCCCGGGCAGTACTAGGCATGACATTAGATATTGAGGGATCTCAAATCAACTAGATAGCATCACGGCATCTACTTATGACCTGCCATAATGATGCTTATGTTTTGATTAACGATTATCATAAAAAGAACATCTGAACCAATCAATCTATGATGTGAGGAGAACACAAAGTTATGAATTATAACAGGTGAAGTGTTAATGATTGCAGTTGATGCTCCGTATCTGGGCCACTTCTCGCTCGTTATTTCGACGACAGAAGGTGTGAGTGACAGGACAAGTGTACGCTACGTCTTCAGACAGCGGGCACCACAGTTTGTCCTCTCTGTCAGTGAACTTAGGGCCACGGTGACCCGAGGGAGATCGTACACCTACGAGGTAGCTGACCCAAGAAGAACACATCCAATGATTATAGGAAACAAAATAATCGCTGGGGGACCCTATCTCGTTTATATTCTCCCCATGTACAATGAGATTTTGTTTTCAGGTGAATGTCACAAATGTCGGTCTGCGGCCTGCAACTAACGTCCAAGCTCTGCTCCCCGATGAACCTTTGCTTAGTTTGGCATCTTTTGGGGGAGCCACAACGACAGCGGAAGGAAAGCCGCTCATCATCAACACTGATGACTCAGCTGTTTTGGTGTTGAGAGTATCTCCTCGTGAAAATCAAGCCATTGGTGAAGCAAATGGAAATATTGTCATCAATTCAATCGAAATCAGCCAGCGACTGAACTACAGGTATGGCGATAAGTCCCCTCACTATAGGTAGGATAATTAGGGGTTTTTTTCAACAAAGGATTGGTATTCAATGCCCATCGCTTGCTTTGTTGATGCAATAAGATAAAAAAAAATCAACTGATCCAATAAACAAACTATAAATAGTTCACGCGTGTCGTACACCACTCAGTTATAACCCATCATTCTCGCGAGTATAGTCAAAACGGTACGTTTGTTTTATTAACAGAATCATTATAGCAAGTTCTGGTCAGTTGGATTTGACAGTGAACGTAGAAGATGAATACACTTATTTTGCCACCAACAGTCCACCTTTGTCAGGTGCTATGGTTCGTCTGGTCAGCCGCTATGGTAACACAGCAGGCATGACTCTCATTACAAACGAGACAGGTGACCCCCGACGCTTTCTCATTTAACATAACTAAGCTGCTCTGTAATCTCCCTATTAAGTCTGTCTGAACACTGACTGTTTAAGGTTCTGTTACATTCCACAATATTACTGAGAACTACTACACGCTTTATACGAGCGCGCCAAGTCACAGTTCTGACGTACGAGTGCTTCTAATAACGCCGACCAATAACGTACAGCGAGTATTCCTCCCACGAACAGCTGTCGCCTACAGGTACATACAACACAAGACGCTGTCACAAGCTAGTAAACCGTCTAATCTGTTTGACCCATTTTTGGTCGATGATCACGCTAACCGTTTCTGCTGCTGCAGCTGGTCTGTTACCCGGGTAACATTTGAAGACAGGTATGAAATAACGTTGGAAGCTGATTTTGAAACTTTCGTCCCGATTCCAGTAGTCACACTGACGCCACGATCATTGGATCTTGAAGTGTTGGAACGCGGACTTATACCAGTTATTAACTTTGAATTGACCAATCACGGCCTGATTGCGGCAGATGGCGTGACCTTCACCCTTCCCACTCCCAATCAGCATCCGTTTCTTCGCTTTGAAATGGTATCAACATTTATGCATACAAGCGGTGTCTCGTGGAAATTCCCCACCCCCATTTAAAACAGCTGACAAAAACATTTTCTTTAATCTCGTAATATATCATGCGAATGTGTTTGTCCTTCGGTGTGAAGGATGCTCCGTCGCTAGGTAGACTGCCAGCCAACACGACCTGGCATATCCCAGTTCGGGTCATCGTCCTAGCAGATGAGAAAATGCAATACCTCCAGAGTTTGGAAACTGGTATCAGCAAAAGAGGAATGTAAGCAGATGTGATTCATACTCACTGATAGCTCCGGTGTAACGGTAACATGAATTTATACCGTTACGAAGAGTTCGTCAAACACAGTCGGCAATTTCTCGTTTGGGTTGAAGGACTACTCTGCGTACCTAGAAAATAACATATATCAAGAGCCTTTACAAAAAATAGACTCTACGCGCCAAAAAAACTTACCACCACTCGACGCTATTCTTCAATAAATGGCATCGATAATTCGTTTCCTAACAAATCGCGATACGATGTCTGCCATCTTGGAAACAATTAATTCTCGCGATTTCCCGCATTGCCTTAGCATCTCAAGTGGGGGGCACTTCCCCTAACTCGGATAGGGGTGTGTCGCGGGACCTCGAAAACCTGTACCCGTTGCACTCGTTGAGAATGAGAAAAAGTATACTCCATCGTACAAGGTATTATGCGTATGTCTAACCCGTCGTAAAAGTCGAGATGTTGAAAAAACCACCCCCTTCGTGCGGCACATGTATACTATATCTTTACACTTAAGCGCCCCCCCCCCCCCCGCGCAATGCATGTGGTTTTGAACTTGTAAACAAACATGTTGCTGTGTTTCTGACTTTTTACCGCTTCCCAAATTGATTGAACTATAAATAATTACCACGGATGAAATCACCAGCCGAAAAGGGATGAAATTGTCCGTAAAACATTATTGCATTCTATAACTCCATCACTTGTGTATGTTTGGTGTTTGGTAGTTGTCTGAATCGATCTAAAAATAATTGAATGGCGTTGTTTCGAGAAACGGTAAGACGTCTACGCAGACGTCTTGTAGGGCTAACTCACTGAGTGCTTGTATTAAAGTATTTAATGTGATGAATTTGTTAACAGCTCTGTCATCCTCGGGTTTCAGTGCAGACCGCGTGCGTTGTTTAGCCCTCGGCATAGAAGCAGCATACAGCTATTTTTGTGACCGAGAGCGTTTCAACAGCGTCCAAGCGGCATTGCGGAAAACATGTCCCGGCGGTTCTGGACTTCCGTCGGGGTTGCCCGGGGGCGGAGGCTGGAGTGGGCCTTCAGGTGGACCTGGAGGTAACGCTTTGAAATGATTTAAATGTGATGTATTTTTCCACAATATTGTATGCATGCGCATCAATAGCGCATTTACACTGATTGGCTACATATTGTGTTAGACGAAGGATGTTTTTGTATCACTGATCCATATATTTCATATACAGTAATTTTTTTTTTCACAAGGGAAATCAATTCGTTATATGAGTGCTGGTACTGTCAATCAATATTTCCTGAAGAATTATACAAACCTCACTTATTCTAGGAAGGCTTTCGAATAATTGAGGAAGCTGAGAGATACATTTTTATAGTGACTTTTTCACCACGCATATCTTTAACAAGAATGTTATGTTATAACAACATTGGGATGGACATTGAATTGAACAAATAGTGTAACAATAATCTATTATTGCACTTCGTCCACTGGATAGATCTACGTCATCGGTGCGTTTTGTCAATGTCTGCAGGAGCCTCTGGTGTTAGGACATCGCCGACAATTACGTCTTCGCTCACATGCGATGACGTCATCAATTGTTTTAAAGCGGTCCATAAATGCTACAAAACTACAAAAAAATCTACAAAGTGCATCAGTACTATTGAAGTCTGCACGTAAGTTATATCATCATTTGAAACACAATATGAGCAGCTTCCTGAAAATAACCAGAAATAAAAATCTAGACACTGATGAAGCAAAATGTAGCTCTGTTGAGAATAATCTGTCGGCAGTACTGTTAATAAATATGAATGGAACTTGCTTAACATCTTACGCCTCTACTCTGATTGTTCATGCACTTTATCAGTTGTCTGATGGGTATGAATTAGGGTCATTGTGGCTGCTGATCCAGAGAAAGTCGTGACTGCCATCGGTTGCGGATTGGTCATAGCTTACAGGTGCCATGATGTTTATGAGTCGTGGACCAGGTTTGTCAGCAACATTTGATTAATGTCGCTTAGTCTTTTTTTTTTATGGAAGTAAATAGAGGGGAGTTTATGAACATTATATTTCGAGGTTAGTCTGACATATAATGATGACTGATGATGATTCGCTTGTGTTTCTCAGTTGCTACGATAAAATGAAGCTCTGTTTGAACGCCACTGATGGCGCCAGTGGAAGAAGGAAGCGCAGCGTGATCTCGCGAGAAGATATTGCGCCAGATCTGGCTATTCGCTACCAAACGGTTGAAGACTTTTCGAGATTTGCTCAGATAATCGTGGGCGATTTAACGTGGTTTGTTTCCCGTAAAATATTATTAATGGCCATATTGCCCCAATTGGTGGCTAGTCTTGTTGTAGATGACTGATGGTATTAAATGTTCACCAGGATTGGCGTGAACGCATCACTCTGGTTGAACACAGCTGTTCTCCCCACCCTGTCGGACATCAGCGCCGGAGGCTCCTTGGTTACATCTCGCGAATACCAGGAAATTCTCTCCTATCCATTGCCCGCTGGTGCTACTCTTAGTATGGCACAGACACTTATTCAACGCATCAATAACACAGTGTATGGATGGGATCAAGGGATTCTAGAGGGAGAGAATGTAATCAATTATGCAAACTACACAGATATCATGGGCACAATCATGGAAAATACCGCAAAGGCACGAGAGGTATGAATGCGAAACATTGCCATAGCTGTAAATGAAAGCGCGTAGAAGATATTTATTGTTTGTTACTTTAGCTGCAGCATTTAGCACGATAACCGATACAGTTAACGCTATGTTTTAAGACAAACCTTTTTTTCTGGGTGGTTTTACTCAGAATATTTTCTTCATTCAGGACAAAGAATTTGTGGCTGCTCTATGTTTAGCTGTGGTGTTGTAAAGTGATACATGACTTTTTGTTCTCAGGCAGGTTTTGAGAACACACTTGATTGGTATAGGGATGGGTATGATAAATACGAGGCTGCAGAGGAAGACCCAAGCAAAGGAGTGTGTGCCAAAGTTCGCATTCAAATCCAACAACGACTTGCCATTACACGAGAAGCTTTCCGCGCTCGGCTCGAACTTGAAAACGGAGAGACGGACCAACTAACCAATATCAAGGTCGAAATAGTGATCACCAACAGCTTAAGCTACGAGCCAGCTGTGGATAAATTTGCCATTGGTGAGATGCATACAAATTGAAATGTAATGGCGAAATTGTGAAATTATATCCAATATGCAACAGCAGAAATCGGTATGCTCATAGTATTTGTTAAGTGACCCTGACAATGATCTAACTGAGCTCAGTGTTGGCCCAGGTTCCCCGGAGGTGTCGGGCATCAGTGATGTTAACGGCACGGGCGTTCTTGACGTGCGGACAAAAGGCAGTGCCGACTGGCTCATTATTCCTTACTCTGAGGCAGCTCCAATGGATGACGTCGACTATGACATAGGCGGCATCTTGCATTACACAGTCAACGGAAACAACGTGACCGTGCCCCTGTTTCCGGATACCGTTTCTGTCACGCCCGATCCACGACTCTTTGTGCACTATTTCTGGGAGAAATATGTCAAGTCTGATGACGCTTTGACTCCTGGTCAGTAATGTAAGCCGGGGTGGGCCTTTTCTTTACCTCCCACCAAGTAACTTTTTTCCATCAAATACAACACGTTAAATTTAAGCACTACATGGATCATGATTTCAACGATAGAGGTCTACTTAGTCTTGACAAAGCTACCGAGCTAGCATGGGGCATCTTAATTAAGTAACATTTCTATCACTATAGGCAGCCTTTCTGATTGTCCTCGTGTGAAATAAGCTTTGCAGTGGGAATGGATCTAGGCAAGATAATAAACAATGTCACGTTGTCTTTCTATTTTCTTAGTGATATTATAATTTATTGGTTGTTGCAATAATAGATATCACTGTCGGCTCGTGTATTTCAGACGTAATCGAACCTACAGTGCCATTTAGCCTGGGAATACTCCTCAGCAATGTCGGTTATGGTCCTGCCAATAACATGCGTATTACGACGGCTCAACCTGAAATCATCGACAACGAGAAGGGTCTGCTAATTGACTTCCAGATAATCCGTGCTCAGTTGGGCGCTCAGTCCATACTGCCCTCGCTCACTGTGAACTTTGGTGACCTACAGCCAATGACGACAGTCGTGGCGCGCTGGCTTATGACGTCATCATTGAAAGGAACGTTTTCAAATTACTCGGCCACGTTTGAGAACATCAATCCACTTGGTAAACCAACCAGAGCATTGGTATTGACTACTATTTCGCACAAATGAACAATCGTTAGGAGTGTTCCGTCTGTATTTATCTATCACCTGTTAGAAATTTCTATGCTTTTAAATTGACATCTTTATTGACATATTTACTGCTGAGCATATTTTCCCAGCCAACGCAGAAAAGCAGATATGTGTCTGTCAGACTCTTAATCGATTCCAATGAGAGTCTGTTTGCGCTTGTGTTCCGTAGAACTAACACGACACGCATCTGGCAATATTTCCCTTTATACACAAGCCTACTGAATCATTTCTTTTATTGCTTGTTACCCATTAGTCAATTCTTGTTACACACAAGTCATATTAAATAAGTCTCTTGTTTCCCATTGGGCATGTTTCATTGTATTTTTTTTGTAAACCATTTGGCAGATTGAACTGGTTTTTTTTGTAAACCATCACATGGATTAAACTGTACTTTTTTGTTAACCATTACCACAACCGTAATATGCCTGGTTAACACTATGAATGTGTGGATGCAGGTGACCCCAAGCTTTCTGTGTTAGAGTCGATTGACGTACACGAACTGTTACGAGTTGTGCTGGTAGATACGCCAGGAAATGACCGCCTGCCTGATTACCTGGTCTTCTCGGAGACATTGCTTGATTTCACCATCCCTGATAGAATCTATGTCAGTCATGACGGCACCCACCCTCTCGATGTGTGTCTAGGCAACATCACCGACGTGACGTTTATCTCTTCTGTTCATATGAAGGTAAAGCGCTGAATTGTTTATGACTGGGACACATTTGTACATGGACATTATTAAACGTTCTGTCATAAAAAAATAGCTATTTATTATGATTAACAGAAAATTTGCAGTACTGGTTCGATTTATTTATTTTGCACAATGAACACTTAATTTAGCACGGTGCTCCACATATCTCGTTCTGCAAATTTGAATAGCATATTCACCATACATTTGGACTATGCTTGCAGATTTCTGTAGAAACACCATGTGTTGGATGGGTTTATTTTAGAGCACCATTTACTTTGACTGCCGATATCGAGGTTTCCCGAGTGACCAGGAATGACGGCCGCCAAGTATCAAAGGAGCACAACTTTTGGATCGACACGGTGGATGATGACATGTTGCTGCAGCTGGTCGACTATTTCAATGGAAATGCCGTTAGTTATAGCTACGATGTTGCATTCAATAAAGCCAACCGATTCCCGCCAGCTTTTGCAGTGACGGAGTATTACGCTAACGTGTCCGAGTCACAAATGACGGGAGGGTTGATATCTCAAATAACCGCAACTGACGGCGACACTGACCAGACTGTGACATACCATATACTCTCTACAGGTGTTCCGTTCACGATCCTCTCCAATACAGGCGATGTAACCCTATCAGGTGCCCTAGACCGTGAACAACAAGACGCCTATGTTCTGTTGATCCAGGCGACGGATGATGGTACACCTCAGCGATCATCCACAGCCGTGCTTCTTGTGACGGTGTTTGACGTAAATGACAACGCCCCGCGCATCACAGCTGACCAGGTGCGAGTTAAGGTGGAGGAGACCGCATCTACAGGCTACGTCCTCACCACGATCGCCATCGACGACCCAGACGCCGGCAACAATAGCGCGATTCAGGTTCGGCTGGAAAACACCGCCAATTTGCCTTTAAGTATTGATCTTACATCTGGAACTCTTGAAATCACAGGCAGTCTGTTGGGTAGGACCGGGGAGCACACTGTAATCATCGAGGCTACAGATCAAGGCGTTCCTGTACTAGAAAATCAACTGCTTATTGATATCATCGTGGTTCGTAGAAACATTTTAGCGCCGGACTTCACCAAAGATACATATATGTTTTCTATTCTTGAGAACAAGCCCCACAACTTTGCTGTCGGTCGAGTGGAAGCTGTTGACAGGGATTCGGCATCTGTGACGTATGCTTTACAAGCTGGCCTCATGGAGTTGCCGTTCCATATCAATTCGTCATCAGGGGTGTTATCTGTGCGAGCTGACATCGACCGTGAACGGCAGGCCGTGTACGACCTGACCATCTTAGCCAGGGACGATGGCGCCTTGCCTTCAGGGCCCAGGACGGGTACGGCGTCGGTGAAGATTACTGTACTTGATGTCAACGATAACGCGCCAACTCTACCACTAGCCGCCTATACCTTACACGTGCCGGAGAATCTACCCCGGCAAAGTATCCTCTTGGAAGCCACAGCAACCGACCCGGATGAGGGGACGAACGCCGACATGGCTGATTTCCGGTTGTCGCAAACGCTGGATGCTTCTCGATTCACTCTGCGTATTGCTGGGAGAAATATGACGTTACTTACCAACGAGATTCTGGATCGGGAGGTTGAAGATCGCTACAACTTGACGGTGACTGTCTCTGATGCTGGTGTCCCTCCGATGTCATCTGTCATTCAGATCATAGTAAAAGTCACTGACCTAAACGACAATGCCCCGCGGTTTATGGTCGACCATGATGTTGTCATGGTACCACGAGACACCCCAGTTAACACTGAGATCTACGTTCTTAACGCCACTGACGTCGATCTTGCTGACCGTAAGTGGCACACTAAAACAAGCTATTTCGCTCTGATTGATATCCCATCACTTATACACCATGATTACCCTTTTGTGTTGTCGTGTGTATCACAGAATTGATCTACTCGATAGCCCCGACTGAGTCTCTCCTTACTGTGAACCCGATCCGTGGGTCAGTTCGCATTGGTCAACCGCTTCTTAACGTCACCTGGCGCTCTTATAACGCCACGATTTACGTCTCTGACGGAATACACCAATCCACGATGTTGCTCCAACTCGCGCTTCTGACGGAAAACATCCACACTCCTCAGTTCGACCGTGACATCTACCGCGTGGACGTCAACGAGTCGGTTCCCGTGATGACCGTAGTCGGCCGTGTTGGCGCCCGTGATGAGGACGGACAAACGCTAGCTTACACGATCATCTCTGGTAACGAGGCCAATACGTTCACAATGGACGCGTCGTCGGGTGAGCTCATACACCCCATACAAACTCTTATTAAGTCACAGTTATCGATGCGCCATAAAGTATAGCGCTATTGTTGCGCGGTTCTTGGATATATTGATGGTATAGCTTTACTGTAGTTGTCACTCACTGCGATTGTCGTACCTTATGTGGTTATAATGACGTCTTCTCATTCGTTTACGAGCGCCATGTATGCGTGTAGGAGAGCTGCAGTTGTTGGGCATGTTGAACCGGGAGTCGATAGCGAGGTATATCCTCTCGGTACAGGTGTCTGACGGGGGTGTGAGCGGGGTAGACGTGCGGACAGATCGTGCCTGGCTCCTTATCACAGTCACAGATACCAACGAGTACAGCCCGCAGTTCGACACCACGAATGACATGTACGAAGTGGCTGTAACTGAGGAAGTTTTAATTACCAACGTCATACAGGTAAATTATCTTCGGTTTTCGTGATCGCATTATTGCTTAAAGAAGTTAATTTTCTCGACATCCCTTACAGCCACGACGTCCGCCATTAACAAAGTAACTTTTCCATACCTGTCCTTGATTATTTGAATTCCAGGTAACTGCGACCGATGCTGATCTTAACCAGACCATAACATACCGCCTTGAGGACGACATCGACAGCTTTCACTTGGATTCTGTGACGGGAGGGCTGAGCGTCGTGGGCGAGTTGGACAGAGAGGAATATGAAAGCTACACCTTACCCGTCACTGCCATGGACGACGGTTGGTTGTGAAGCCCCATGCTGCACCGCCAGTCAATAGTAGTTGTTATAATGTACTGGCTGTAATTGTTACATCCAAACCGCATCAGTTATGTATTTCACTGAGCTGATACCTGAAGTGAGATATGGAGTTTCATTTCACTATGCCTACCGTCATAGATTTGTTGTTTACCTTGTAATTTCATGGCATATTCGCATTGTTCATATGCCAAATTCAGGATCATGCAATAAGTGCCCCCCCCCCCCCCCCCCCCACTCCTTCACCCGCGCGCCCCACCCTCTATCATGTGACAGGTGTATTGTTTATCACGACTTTATGTGATGATATGATGATTAGGATTCTTGGTGTACAGGTGTGCCCGTACGGAGCTCAGTCGCTATGATCCGAGTTCACCTGACTGACATCAACGATAACTCCCCACAGTTCCCATCCGCCAGCGTCAATGTCACCGTCAGCGTGACGACAATTATTAGCGGAGATGCTATCTACGTTGCTCAGGCAACGGATGCAGACCGTGATGCCAATGGTGATATACGCTATAGCCTCACGCAGAACCCTAATATGTACTTCTCTATGAATGACGCCGGAGAACTTCGACTGAAAGCAGGCGTTGAAGTGGTGGCCAGCTTCCTGTTGGAGATCCAGGCCATGGATTTGGGGACTCCATCTCGTTTCAATACTCTACAGTTGCGTGTAGAAATTATTGGACAATGGAGATCAACTACATCTACAATGAAAACTCAAGTTGTAACATCACCACAGACAGCTTCTGAAACTGGTGTGTGCAGTTATTACTATTGTAACCATCGCAGTTTAATGACACTTTATATTAATTGTATTGCTGTTCATTAAATATATAAGTACAGCTTTCTAAATTATCTCTTTTCAGATTTCACTCCATCAAATACAGTGCCTGACAGTACATCATTCAGTACCACTGGTAGTAGCCCATCAAGTACTAGCACCAGTATCACTGGCAGTAGCCCATCAAGTACTAGCACCAGTATCACTGGTAGTAGCCCATCAAGAACTAGCACCAGTACCACGGCTACTTCCACGTCAACTTCTACCTCCAGTACTTCTACAGGTACAAGTGTTGTCAGGCATTGTTTGTATTTGCATTTAGTGTTGTCAGGCATTGTTTATATTTGCATCAAGTGATGTCAGGCATTGTTTATATTTGCATCAAGTGATGTCAGGCATTGTTTTATGACTGCGAGATACAGGAGGTGTGTGATTAGTCAACCTTAATGCAAACAATATTTAAATGATGATGTATATTACAATATTCGAATGAGGGTTATCATGAGACATCATTCCAAGTACAATATGGGAGAGAAAACGATTTATGTGTTTTGTAAACGTTTGATATTGTCTAGAGTGTAATAACTATTAACTTTTGGGTTTGTTGTGGTGGGGTCACGTGACTCATTGGGGCATGAGCCCGCCAGAGTGTTCTGAGAAAGTCGGTCTCCGAGTAAGTCGGACACAGCCACACTACAGAACCGAGAAAGTCGGGCGGTTTAGGCTCACGTTCAGTCCCGATTAGTTGGGAGAACATTGCATTTGGGATGTAACATTTGTGGTATTTAATTAGTGGGTGTCGGTATTGTTAACTTTTGCATTTTGTCCCGTTTGCTGGTATTTGTGGAATATAAGTGGTTAATAAAACTGGTTTTCATTAAAGGTCACGATTCTTTTACTCAGTTGGACTATTTCCAGTCGTTCGCTTGTTGAAAGCTAAGTTTAGTTGCAAATTTTAGATTAAAGAGATCAAAGGAAAAAACGGGGCGCTGAGATCCGCCAGCAATCTGCCAGGGTTCACGCTACATTTACATTCAGATGTTGTCATGTGAACTTAACCCAAAGCTGCTTCAGTCACCATATGACATGACTTTGATGATATGCACGTGAGGCTGCACTTGTCAAACAGGCCTCTTTAATCACCTAGTCCCACATATTCAACGCAGACGGGATTGGCTGCATGACGTTCCTCAATTGGCGCTCCGCAAACTAACATCATTTAAGGTGTATTATGTAAACAAAGTCACGAAGAAGTTGTCACAAGGATACGCAAGGGTGAAATATAGTTGGAGAAACTTTTATCATGCTCGTGCTAGAGTTTTCATGCGCCAAACGAATTTACGAAAATCTACAGCACCTATCTTCATTAATGAGGACTTAACTCAAAGGAGGTCGCGACTACTATACGAGGGCCGACAACTTAAACGCAAAGACCTCATCAGAGACTGCTGGACCCACAACAGTAAACTGCTTTGGAAAACCCTCCGCGGCAGCACCAAGACTTACGCTGAGGAAGATATCGACAGACTCAACAAGTAACGCTGCATTTACAACCCTGTAATGGCGTTATCCTTCCAACCGTCAGTATAATTTTTACCTAATTTTTCTCTTTTTTAACACTTTACAATGATCTTACCATCGTTTTAAGCGACATGTGCATTCACATTCATTTAAAGCAATGAGCGTTATTTGTAAATGCTTTACACACGTTAAATGTGTAGGGTGTGGCGCCATTTCAACAGACAGTTGTTGTACCCGGATTTCTAATGATATGTCCAACAGCTCAAGCTCAACCGGAAGTTATCAGGTTATGCACTTACTTCGCGGTTTACGCGTAAATACAAGAGATTCATTTCCATTTTGCTTCACTTCAACGAATAAAATTTCTCGCAATACGTCACGCGGTCATGAGATATTTGATGGTGACGAAATTTAGGGTAAAGCTGTCACTGACAATGCGCTGTGCGTAGCGGACGAGCATCTCCGAAACGCTGTGAAACGAGCCGACCGGCGACGAAGAACTGGCCAAGTCAGGATCAAAGAGACCCAGGTATATAGTTTTTAGGCCACTTTTTCTACGTACAAGAACCGTAACACAATGAAGGTGGTGGTGGGTGCTACACCAGGAGGCCTAGTGTCCTGTGTGTCTCCCTCTTATGGCGGCGCAACCAGTGACAGGCAGGTGATGGAAAAGGAGAAAACTACCAGAAATGTGTGATCAGGGTGACTCGGTAATGGCTTTGACATGCAGGACTTATTTGCTCCCTATGATGTCACCGTAAATATACAAACCTTTTTCAGTAAGAAGAATCAGCTGACAGGGAAAGTGGTGCAGAGAGACCGGAAGATCTCCAGCAAGAGGGTGCACATTGAGCGGATAATAGGATTGTATAAAAAATCTTCAAAATCTTGGCGGACCTTTGATCCTCTGTGAGGTCCAAATTTCCTCTGACATAATCTTTGTTTGTTATATGTCATGTAACTTTCGGCAGTGCATCTTCCCCACAACTGCCTAAGGTGAAGTTTAGTTTTTGTGAAGTGTGACTGTGTATGTGTATGTCTATCCCACTCAGGGTGTGATATTATATGAATCTCAATGAAAGGTGATATTTAGTAGTCTTATTATACCATGTTCCTTAAAATGTCATCTATAATAACCCTACACGTGAATACTGTTGAAGAAAAAAATTGTTTTTCACCCTATTCGTGTTTGTCCCTTTCATTGAATAAGTGACTGTGGAACCCCCATTGGGTTAATTGTTTATAATTCAATTAAAACACTTTGTACTTTTCAAGTTTCAAGAGTTTATTATACATTCCACCACATACAACATGCAGGTAAATGATTCCCTAAAGAAAAAAGAAATCAGTGCACAAGACTACTCAGTAAGAAAAAATGTGAAAAAACATTGAATCAAGTATAGCAACTTTGAAATAGTCCCTGAAAAACACCTCTAACTTTGAAATCATAGTAGTAATAAACTCATCGTCACGGGTAACTGGAACAATCTCTATACACTGAGACGTAAACACCACAAGATGACAAAGTTGACTGTTCGTGCAAAACAACTGGCCCGGAATTTGGTAATAGTAGTCATGTTGGCTTTAATGATGAGCTGGTTGTTCTCGTTGACCAGGTATGGCACTGAGACAGGAGTGACTGGTTTGTCCCTGGTACTGTAGGGACACTTGACCTTAACAATCATGTCATCAGTCACAACCCCATCTGGTGAGCATGCGAGGTAGGAGTGTGTTTGGGACACTACAATCCCACATGGCTTGACTTCGTTCCCAGTCAACTCTGCATATTCCTCAGAGCCACAGGCTCATTACGGATACCGTGGTCAATTGCTTTGGCCCGAATCTGGTTGACGCGGGTCAGCGACTTCGCCATACTGACCAAGTCTGTTTTGATAGTTGCTTTGCATATCCTGTCAAACTAGGAGTTCAATTCTTTGCCCGCTTAGAATCGTATTTCGCTTCTTCAGCTCTATTTTTAATTGCTGTAAGGTCAGACGACCGAACTTATCCATCAGTTATGATTTGCTCCAATGTTACCAACGATATAACTCGAAAGGTTTCAATCAAAAATAACGATGTTGCGCAACCTTCTATGGTTAACTGTGTGTATTAGAATACCGGAAGCGGGCGAGGGACCGCATGCCCCGTGGCGCCGCGTAGCGGATTAAAACTCGAGGTCTCTCATTATTTAATGTGACTGAGATTCTGGTGACCAAAACAATCCTCTCACTTACATCGATCCTGATATTTCATACTACAATGATGTAAATAAAAATAGTTTGTCATCCAAATATTACACAAAGAACTTTCGGTTACTTCACATTAGTCAGAAAATATTGCAATGATGCATCCGAATGTCCGTAGTATTTTGAAAATTTTTGATTGTTTAATGCAATATTTACAAACACACGTTTGATAAAATAGCATTATCGGAAACATGGCTAAATGATATTACTGTAGAAAGCTTTAAGCCAACTGGTTATCAAACAGAGAGCTCTGTCAGACCGGAGAAAACAGGTGGTGGGGTAGATCTATCGATCGTGACCGACAATTACGAATGAGTTTTTGTTGAACTACTCAATGGTCATTTGGGAAGTAACGGCAAGCTGTTAGGCGCCTTATATCGAGCCCCGAATTCCAATGTTACTATTTTCATTGATCAAACTTTCTCAATTCTCTCCAGCATTAAACGTGAATCTAACCAATGTTATCTAATGGGCGAAAATATCCAATATCAACCTACTCAATACAGACAGCCAAATTGCCACATCTGAAATTATAGAAATGTTATACTCACTAGGGTTACAAGCCCCTCTGCAACACTTATGTTCAGAACAGCAGGCATACTCCTTACTGACATAAGTGACCATTGCCCAGTGTTCTATATTGATAATACCACCCATATCTGACGAAAACAGATAACGATTAAAAAAACGACAATACACTTCCTCTAACATAAATAAATGTAAACAAGCTGTGGAAAGCCATGATTGGGTTAATGTTACTAATGGCACAGAAGCACAATCAGCGTATACTGAATTCCATAAAACATGTAAACAACTTTATGACAAGTATTTCCCAATAACTGGTTCGTCTTCTATCTATATAAACCGATGTAATTGGCTTAACATTGGTCTCAAGAATTCGATAAAAACTAAAAATCACATGAACTTTAATAGCCTTAAATACCCAACGCTTTCAAACAATTTAAAGTATAAACGATATAAACAAAACCTGCGACCCCTAGTCCGTCGATGTGAACGCGACTACTATGATAAATGCTTTGCTCTGAATAAAAACAATATGAGGAAAACTTGGAATCAAATCAGGCATAAACCTCATCAGTTGTCTGACTTGTTCTGTATCGAAGGAGAAATGACTTCAGACCAATGCAACATTGCCAATGCTTTCAATAATTGTCGTTAACACAATGAATTTACTCTCATGAAAACAAAATTGCCAGTGTAACGCCAGTGTACAAATCTGGCAATAAGACTGACATAACTAATTATAGAGCAATCTCTATTCTGCCTTGTTTTTCTCAAATTTTTGAACAAATTATGTATTCGCGCCTTGATGAATTCCTCACTAAACATGACACGCTGTATGATTACCAATTTGGTTTTCGGCAAAATTACAGTACTAATCAGGTTTCAAATTGCCTTGTTGACAAAAGAGTTTTTGCTCATGAAAAGATCAATTTCATTCTTGGCCTTTTTCTCGACTTGAGCAAAGCATTCGATTCGATCATAACATAATTCTTCGCAAGCTCTAACATTATGGTTATGAGGATGTGCTTCCGGTTGGCTCGAATGCTATTTATCAAACAGAGAACAATTTAAGTATAGTAACGTAAATACTGATACTGGTACAATAATGTGATGTGCCGCAAGGGTCTATACTATTTTGGTTTTTGTTGTATAGTAATGACTTGAAAAATGCCTACAATGTTTTAGAACCCATTTTGTATGCAGATGACACTAATATGTTTTTAACAGGATCAAATGTTGATATGTTGATTGAAACGATGAATGTTGAATTAACTAAGGTGACAAACTGGCTCAATATCAGTAAGTTGTCATTGAATGTGAACAAGACCCACCATGTCATTTTCGCTCCAGGTCGTAACTACCCTAACTCCACCAGAGAACTGCTCATTGACAGGCAATTTATAACTCGTCAACAAAGTACAAACGTTTCTCGTGGTTAAAATAGATTCGTGATTGACATGGAAAAGCCATATACAAAACATTAAAACAAAAATAGATACAATACATAGGAATAATTGCTCGAGCTAGAAAAATATTTAGGCAACCTACTTTACATAGTCTGTATTATTCATTCATATATCCTTATCTAACATACTGCATAGAAGTCTGGGGACAAGCATCTAAGATATACATAGAATCCATACTGAAAGTACATAAGTTATATCGCCGAATATTAACAGGTAGTCCACAGGGTACACCTTCGGACATTATATTTTCTCCTTGCTGATAAATTATATAAATATTCTATCATGATTTGTGTTTATAAGTACTACTATGGATATTTCCCGGCCATCATGAATATATTGTTTAAGAAGAAACCCGTTCTATCAAATAATGTTACACGTAATGAGCATTTCCTAATTGTACCTCTATGTAAATCGAATATGGCCAAAAAGTTTATCACACTACAGAGACCAAACTTTTTGTACCTCACTAGAATACAAATGTAGCCTTCAATCGTTTAAAAAAAATTACGTGCATATCTGTTAGCATAGTATGTAAATATTCAAAATAGTCTTGTACCAATTGCGTTGTGTAAAAGTCCTTTCGGGCAAGTGACAATTAGTAAAAAATTACTCATGTTATTAGCACTGAATGATGTTTGTGTGTTGTAATAATGTATATAAATTTGTCACTCACAAATCTTTGAATTGAAATTGAGAACACATACACCATCAGATGTCACGTTCTCCTGCTTACGGCACGTGAATGTGCATCTTACATTCAATATAAATATATATTTATGTTGCTCTCATATTCATGAGTTGTTGACAATAAACTATTCAAACTATTCCAAGAGGCAGCCTTTACTGAAGTATTGATACGATTATTTTGTTAGATTAATTGCCCCTGGCTCAGCCTTAATATCACTGATACTGGTAATTACTACCAGCAATGTCTGTCAGAGACTCAGCCTTAATATCACTGATACTGGTAATTACTACCAGCAATGTCTGTCAGAGACTCAGCCTTAATATCACTGATACTGGTAATTACTACCAGCAATGTCTGTCAGAGACTCAGCCTTAATATCACTGATACTGGTAATTACTACCAGCAATGTCTGTCAGAGACTCAGCCTTAATATCACTGATACTGGTAATTACTACCAGCAATGTCTGTCAGAGACTCAGCCTTAATATCACTGATACTGGTAATTACTACCAGCAATGTCTGTCAGAGGCTCAGCCTTAATATCACTGATACTGGTAATTACTACCAGCAATGTCTGTCAGAGACTCAGCCTTAATATCACTGATACTGGTAATTACTACCAGCAATGTCTGTCAGAGACTCAGCCTTAATATCACTGATACTGGTAATTACTACCAGCAATGTCTGTCAGAGGCTCAGCCTTAATATCACTGATACTGGTAATTACTACCAGCAATGTCTGTCAGAGACTCAGCCTTAATATCACTGATACTGGTAATTACTACCAGCAATGTCTGTCAGAGAGGCAAAGGCTGATGTAGAAGAATAACTAGAATGGATCTTGTTTAAAAATTTAAAAAAAATTACTTTAACATTAGCTTGATGGTTAGAATGTGAGGGGTCATCTGAAGAGTGACCTTGTTGGACATTCCATTGCTGCCCTCAGCCAAGTCAGACAACCTCCTCTTCATCAACTCTCTGGTTCCCCTCCATGTCTCCCTCCTCTCCATCTCTGGGTACATATATCACAGCAGACAAATCAAATCAATATAGCATTAAATAACTTGGCTGTTGGGTCATATGGTATCAAATATTGCATATAAATTTCATGTTATGCTTAAACTTTATGATCAAGGATCAAGTTTGAACTGAGATTTAACAATATTGGCCTCAGTAGTATGCAATTCACCTGATTTGTCGTATTCATGGCACATTCAGCAGCGTTTGATGCAGTGAACTAATCACATAAGCGGTTTAGCTGTTCAAGCTGCCTCATTGTGCCATTGTTGGATGAGGCACGCCACTTCACTCTGGGAGGGTCCTTCTCCTGTCAACTCAATAAAGGGGGAAAAGTGGTTCAATGATCAATAATTACACCAAATTTACAAGGCAGAGATAACGCAGTGACAATGTTTAACAACAAACGATGATTTGGACGGAGTGCACCAAGGAAACAGTGTTCTCTCAATATTACACAGTACGGGGTAAACCCAGACAGTAAACACTAGTTCCATGCAGTATGTCAGCTGAGCAGACGGTGATTGCTCTGACAACCTGCTCCATGGAGACCATGATTTAATTTTATAATGGCTGCGCTGATTTCACACTACTCACATATAGAAAATGATGGCAGACATGGTTATCTGTTGATATTGCCTCGTTTGGGCTTTATATTAGTCATGTACTCTTTTTTTGCCACCAGGTGGCGGATTGGTTCCTCACGGTGATAAAGATGGATATCGGGGGTCAGGTGGAGAAATATACACTTGCAGTCAGTGGCGTATGGGAGTGTGTGATGCCGTGTAGAGTGAAGTCATGGTTGACCCTGATAAACAGATAGAGGCTCACGGCATGAACAAGAGAGGATTGGTCGCTGTTCTTAAGTGCACAATAAGACAAATGCATTCTTTTTTTGACATCATACCTATATTTGTAAACAGTTGTCACTTCTGTCGCGGGTCTCTGATATAATTGTGAGGAAAACTATATTTGTTTATGCCGTAACATTTCTTATGTAAATAATGTTTCTTTCCCCTATGGTCAGAATTGTTTCAGATTTTTTTTAACGTACACATTTAAATACCATCTTGGAATCTAATAATCGAGAAAAACCTTAAGAGCTATGAGAACAAAGCAATTCAGTGAATTCAAAACAGACAAAATCGCAAAATGTGTATAATCCTCGTGAAGAATTTGAAATAAGTGTTTCTACTAGCCAAGCGCGGACGTATCATTTCATTATTACGTCCCGGGGTCGTCACGTACCCCGATAATGTGCAAATTTGCAAAATCTGTTTTTGAATCCACCGCTGGATCTATCATCTAGTAAACAACAAGAGCCTGTTAATAAATTTTGTGTACCGAACCAAAAGCTTACACCCAACCCAAGCGCCTAATTTCGAAAAATCGTGGTATCAGTCCAATTGTCAGCTGAAGTTTCATCAAAATTTCGAGCGCTTATAAAATGGTCAATACATGTCCGTGGTAATAAAATTTGGTCACATGTTTTCAGTTACAGCTTAAGATGCATCCTAAGATTTCATGGATGTCGATGACGTCATTTCCGGTTATGAAGGCACCAAGGTTTATGAAATAAGTCACAAGTTTAGTGACAATTTTCATTGACATTTCGATCGATCATAAAATCGTTAATATTGGTTCAATAGTCATAAATATTAGGTCATTGTTGTCATATATAGACAGCGCGAATCGACTCTCAAAATTGTATGGATATCTATGACGTCACTTCCGGTTTGGAACGTATTACCGTTACAACGTAAGTTAAATCTGAAGTTAACGCGCAAAGTTTTCAATCGGATCATAAAATTGTTGATATTGGTTCAATAGTCGTTAATATTTGGTCAATTGTTGTCATATATCGACAGCGCGAATCGAATCTCATAATTGTATGGATATCAATGACGTCACTTCCGGTTCGGATCGTATTACAGTTACAACGGAAGTTAAATCTGAAGTTAACGCGCAAAGTTTTCAATCGGAATATTGCAGCTCATGGATTCGGGAAGGAACACAGGATGGCGCTATCATTTTTTCAACGGGAATTGCACGAGATTTTAAAGCCCACGATATGTAAAACCGAAGGGGTCAATCAGGAATTGATGAACTTGGCGAGCTGTGATAACGTTTCTTTGATTAACGTCATTATCATCATCATCATAATCATCAATGTTATCTTCATAATTATCTACATCATATCCTGTCTATGATGCTTGAACTGTTGAATCCTTGGAAGTCATAGTGTTACCTGTTAAATTTTTTATCTCGGTTTTCATACTTGAGCCGTGGCAGAAAAATCACGTGGATTAAACAGTTCAAGCTTCATAAACAGGATATAATAATAATCTTTATTTTCGCACAGCAGGTGTACAGGAACATTATTATTTGATACAACTACAAAAAACACACGAGAACGAATAAACAAATAAATCAGTTACGATAAACACAATTCCTTTAAAGATCATAAACACAATTTTTTTTAAAAGCGAAATTCGAAAGAATAAACTTCAATAATTGTATTCATATCAATAGCGGTTACTTTGGAGCACCCTATTCCTTTAAAAAATGATTTTAAAGTGTTTGTTTTCGTCTTCCACTCGTTGAACATCCCGCTCGGCAACGTTCGGAATTATTTGGCCCGTGACGTCACGTTCGCTGCTCTGTGCTCGCTGATCACGAATGTCAACAAGCTTCGCCATTGTTGTCGCGGCTCGTTGATGGTTATGAAAAAGTCTTCACGGTTTGTTACACTCACAGTTTGGATTATGCCTTATTGTTGTGTCGGTTAAGTGTAGAAACGCCGAGAGGTCAGGTAAGAGTTTCTTTCGGTTCCCGAAAGACCGAAAAATTGGATTGCAAAGGTGAAGAGGAAGGATTGGAAAACGACCAAAACAACTCCTGTCATTTGCTCCGACCACTTTGAGAGGGACGCCTATGAAACGGACCCAGAGCTGCTCAGAAGTCTGGGCTTTTCTAAACAAACTAGGCTCCGCCAAGGTGCCTTGCCAACGGTTTTTAATTACATGGGTGTGAACCAGGATCGAGTAAAAAAACGTCGAGGTGCCTTTGAGAAAAGACGACGTCAACAGGTAAGATAGCTAGGACCATTCAATTTTTATTCCCAGTCATGGTTGTGCCTTTGTGTTTGATTGACAGCAAAATTTATTTCTTATATGAATAATCATACGACCCAAATGACATGGCCGTGTTAAGGCTAAGGCATCACTGATGAAGAAAGGCCCCATGAGCATGGCTCAATAACTGGTGTTTTCAATGTGATCTCAAAATGCTTGCCTGTTTATTGTTTAGGGATTTGGATACACTACACACTGTGTTTAATTGGTCCATTTACACGAGGAGTACTACTGATGTCATAGGACAAATTAGACAGTCTGTATATAGAAGTATATTGATATAGGTGATTTTGATCCCTATTTTGGGAAATATCATTGGTGTACAACTGGTCGACACTGAAACACATGATGCCTCTGTTTGTAGGTGCTGCATGAAATGTTAACTGGAGCTGAGATGCTTGATGCCTCCAGTGAAAGTGAAAACGAGATGACAGGTGTGCCCGAGATAGAGGCCAGCTCAACTGAACCGGTAGAGGGCTCCCACAAATCGTTTGGAGTTCAAACATGTTTGCTTGTAGGTATATTGAGTCACCTGGATGTCTATATTCGACATGGAAAGTGACGAGGATGATATGGATGAACATGCAGTGCACCAGGAAATGTAAGTGATAGTTTACTTTGAAAATACTCCTGTAAACAGTGGAATTGTATTGCATACTTATAAAAATCAGTGCTCTCTCATAAGCATAATAAAGCACCTACAACTTTGGTTTTATAGAGGCATTGAGCTGGAGGATGGCCCTGGTCGTGAACAGCAAACACCTTCTGAAAGACATTGGCAGATTATCTCCGTCTGAGCAGACTTCCAGCTTAGAATCTTTCCACAAGGTGGTGATCTTCTTCGCACCCAAGAGTGTACACTTTCCCTTTGCCACTATGGAAGCAAGGTAATTTAATTGAGCTTTGCTGTGACTGTAGTGTGGTATATATTGCAAATACCTGATCTAAAACATGGGTTTATGTTGGTGCTTATAAAGTTATGAGATTCTGGTGTATTGTGAGCTCACATAGGGCATACCAGACCACCAGGCTATATCTGCTACTGTTGGTGCTTTACTTCCAGATTACTCCTTGCAGTTTTGCATTTTAATGAAAACTCCAATAGAGCTCGGGCAGTCACTCAACAAGGCCAGGCACAATGGGGAGTGTCCTTTCCAGAGTCCAGACAGGGGGATCCAGTGGCGAAGCCTGTCAAAGTTACCATCACTTTTGGTTGGTATATATCACAGGATTTGTTGTTCAATATATGTAAATATGAGTTAAACAATAATGTAATGCTGGCATTTATTAAGATAAATTTATTATGAGTCTCCGCAGTGCCCATAGGGTAATTATACTGGCACAAAAGACCAAACATTCCATTTAATGATTCAAAGACTATTTATTACTAATCTTTTATTAACTGGTTATGTTTCAGATTATGTTGACAACCTCATTACTGAAGTGTTTTTGCTTCGTGAGAAATATCCCAGTTACAGACTGGCGAAAGTTCTTTCGGCGGAAAGGAGTGATCCACCCCTATTGCTGCTCAATTTGAAAAGCCAGCAAAGGACATTCTTGTGGGAGCACACCGATGCCGCTTCAATCATGCAAAGAAAATCTACTCAGCTACTTTCTAGGTATCCTCTGTAAAGGCCCTCTGGATCTAGGAATGTAGATCTTATTTTGTTTAAGACACATGATGGCAATACTTTTCTGTTATGTCTACCTAATCTGTGCTACACCCAGTAGATGAAACAGCGATAGGCCAAATATCTGAATAACCTGGAGCAAAAAAGAATTGATTATTTCTTAGGGAAATATGAAAATAATGTTTTTTTAACTCTTTTTTTTTGGTCAACTATGTACTCCAGATATAAATGTATTGCTGGTTTTGTTGTTTGTTGTCATGTAGCACTGAACGTGATTACCAAATGTATTGCACACCATGGACACTTGGAATACACATTGTCTATGTCCAGAAGTGGCTGTGTGTCTTATATTTGCTTCAATAAAGGCATAACTAACTCAATTGTGTTAACTTCATCCCCTATATGTCCATCTATCTTTATGTACTCGAATTTGGATGCAAGCAGGACATTACGGTCGAAACAGTTTGACTTGAACCCTGGATGTTCGGTCATTCATGGCCACTCTTCTATTGTTGCCAGAGTCTTCGGGTAATTTTGACAACAAACACATTCCCGCAATGTGGTCATCTGGTCGCAGTTGTTACAGCTGCACCTGAAAGGTTGCCCAAATCAAGCTTGAGCTATTTTTAATTCCATGTTAGATCATTCACATAACAAAAGCTGACCCAGCAGTCCATGTTTGTCCATGATTCACAAATTCTTCTGACTTTGACGGGGTCTGACTTTATTTGTGAGCAAAAGAGTAGACTTAGTCTTTTAAATAAACACTGATGAGAGATATATTAACAGGACGTCTAAATTCTGAAAGGGGCCAGTTCACAGGCACCCAAGTCAATTATGTGATCATACATGTCACTATCGCTCGGGGAAAGCGCTGGGTGAATTTATTGACTTGGGTGTGTAGGCCAGATAGACCCCATTACACGGAATTGTTATTTCTACCTATACTAATCCATTTCGATATTTAGACTAATAGAGACGAAAAATTTCTACCCACCACACTTCCACTGGCCTGAAAGTCAAAGCGTATTTACTGCATTCATTTTCCGAGTCGGAATCCGTTTCTGAGCTCTCAACATCATTATCTGACTCGGTTGCTATTCGCAATCGTGTGGGCTCAAATAAATACCAATGGACATCATAAGTCCTCATTTCACATAATGAGGCTTCATAATCTTCATCTGATGACGACATGTTAATAGATACCAATCAGTAGAAAGGAAAGTTGCAGGGAAAAAATCGCGGATCGTATAATTTTTCTCAGCTTCCGAAATACCACCTTCGAATTTGTTTTGGGACGAGCCGCAAACGTGACGTCACGCGACCTGCCTCCTAGCGACCAACTGGTGCAAAATGGACTCAGGGAATTCAATCGGAATTAAACCCGAGCACCACATTCTCAGCGGATTTATGTCCACAATACTTGAGAGAATGTAAAATTATCTACCGTGGTCAGATTAAAAGATATTTTCCTACGTTTTGAAACATAAAAATCGGATATGTCAAAAAAAACGTTAGTTTTGATCTTTAACAAGATCATAAACACAATTTTTTTTAAAAGCGAAATTCGAAAGAATAAACTTCAATAATTGTATTCATATCAATAGCGGTTACTTTGGAGCACCCTATTCCTTTAAAAAATGATTTTAAAGTGTTTGTTTTCGTCTTCCACTCGTTGAACATCCCGCTCGGCAACGTTCGGAATTATTTGGCCCGTGACGTCACGTTCGCTGCTCTGTGCTCGCTGATCACGAATGTCAACAAGCTTCGCCATTGTTGTCGCGGCTCGTTGATGGTTTATGAAAAAGTCTTCACGGTTTGTTACACTCACAGTTTGGATTATGCCTTATTGTTGTGTCGGTTAAGTGTAGAAACGCCGAGAGGTCAGGTAAGAGTTTCTTTCGGTTCCCGAAAGACCGAAAAATTGGATTGCAAAGGTGAAGAGGAAGGATTGGAAGCCGACCAAAACAACTCCTGTCATTTGCTCCGACCACTTTGAGAGGGACGCCTATGAAACGGACCCAGAGCTGCTCAGAAGTCTGGGCTTTTCTAAACAAACTAGGCTCCGCCAAGGTGCCTTGCCAACGGTTTTTTTAATTACATGGGTGTGAACCAGGATCGAGTAAAACGTCGAGGTGCCTTTGAGAAAAGACGACGTCAACAGGTAAGATAGCTAGGACCATTCAATTTTTATTCCCAGTCATGGTTGTGCCTTTGTGTTTGATTGACAGCAAAATTTATTTCTTATATGAATAATCATACGACCCAAATGACATGGCCGTGTTAAGGCTAAGGCATCACTGATGAAGAAAGGCCCCATGAGCATGGCTCAATAACTGGTGTTTCAATGTGATCTCAAAATGCTTGCCTGTTTATTGTTTAGGGATTTGGATACACTACACACTGTGTTTAATTGGTCCATTTACACGAGGAGTACTACTGATGTCATAGGACAAATTAGACAGTCTGTATATAGAAGTATATTGATATAGGTGATTTTGATCCCTATTTTGGGAAATATCATTGGTGTACAACTGGTCGACACTGAAACACATGATGCCTCTGTTTGTAGGTGCTGCATGAAATGTTAACTGGAGCTGAGATGCTTGATGCCTCCAGTGAAAGTGAAAACGAGATGACAGGTGTGCCCGAGATAGAGGCCAGCTCAACTGAACCGGTAGAGGGCTCCCACAAATCGTTTGGAGTTCAAACATGTTTGCTTGTAGGTATATTGAGTCACCTGGATGTCTATATTCGACATGGAAAGTGACGAGGATGATATGGATGAACATGCAGTGCACCAGGAAATGTAAGTGATAGTTTACTTTGAAAATACTCCTGTAAACAGTGGAATTGTATTGCATACTTATAAAAATCAGTGCTCTCTCATAAGCATAATAAAGCACCTACAACTTTGGTTTTATAGAGGCATTGAGCTGGAGGATGGCCCTGGTCGTGAACAGCAAACACCTTCTGAAAGACATTGGCAGATTATCTCCGTCTGAGCAGACTTCCAGCTTAGAATCTTTCCACAAGGTGGTGATCTTCTTCGCACCCAAGAGTGTACACTTTCCCTTTGCCACTATGGAAGCAAGGTAATTTAATTGAGCTTTGCTGTGACTGTAGTGTGGTATATATTGCAAATACCTGATCTAAAACATGGGTTTATGTTGGTGCTTATAAAGTTATGAGATTCTGGTGTATTGTGAGCTCACATAGGGCATACCAGACCACCAGGCTATATCTGCTACTGTTGGTGCTTTACTTCCAGATTACTCCTTGCAGTTTTGCATTTTAATGAAAACTCCAATAGAGCTCGGGCAGTCACTCAACAAGGCCAGGCACAATGGGGAGTGTCCTTTCCAGAGTCCAGACAGGGGGATCCAGTGGCGAAGCCTGTCAAAGTTACCATCACTTTTGGTTGGTATATATCACAGGATTTGTTGTTCAATATATGTAAATATGAGTTAAACAATAATGTAATGCTGGCATTTATTAAGATAAATTTATTATGAGTCTCCGCAGTGCCCATAGGGTAATTATACTGGCACAAAAGACCAAACATTCCATTTAATGATTCAAAGACTATTTATTACTAATCTTTTATTAACTGGTTATGTTTCAGATTATGTTGACAACCTCATTACTGAAGTGTTTTTGCTTCGTGAGAAATATCCCAGTTACAGACTGGCGAAAGTTCTTTCGGCGGAAAGGAGTGATCCACCCCTATTGCTGCTCAATTTGAAAAGCCAGCAAAGGACATTCTTGTGGGAGCACACCGATGCCGCTTCAATCATGCAAAGAAAATCTACTCAGCTACTTTCTAGGTATCCTCTGTAAAGGCCCTCTGGATCTAGGAATGTAGATCTTATTTTGTTTAAGACACATGATGGCAATACTTTTCTGTTATGTCTACCTAATCTGTGCTACACCCAGTAGATGAAACAGCGATAGGCCAAATATCTGAATAACCTGGAGCAAAAAAGAATTGATTATTTCTTAGGGAAATATGAAAATAATGTTTTTTTAACTCTTTTTTTTTGGTCAACTATGTACTCCAGATATAAATGTATTGCTGGTTTTGTTGTTTGTTGTCATGTAGCACTGAACGTGATTACCAAATGTATTGCACACCATGGACACTTGGAATACACATTGTCTATGTCCAGAAGTGGCTGTGTGTCTTATATTTGCTTCAATAAAGGCATAACTAACTCAATTGTGTTAACTTCATCCCCTATATGTCCATCTATCTGTATGTACTCGAATTTGGATGCAAGCAGGACATTACGGTCGAAACAGTTTGACTTGAACCCTGGATGTTCGGTCATTCATGGCCACTCTTCTATTGTTGCCAGAGTCTTCGGGTAATTTTGACAACAAACACATTCCCGCAATGTGGTCATCTGGTCGCAGTTGTTACAGCTGCACCTGAAAGGTTGCCCAAATCAAGCTTGAGCTATTTTTAATTCCATGTTAGATCATTCACATAACAAAAGCTGACCCAGCAGTCCATGTTTGTCCATGATTCACAAATTCTTCTGACTTTGACGGGGTCTGACTTTATTTGTGAGCAAAAGAGTAGACTTAGTCTTTTAAATAAACACTGATGAGAGATATATTAACAGGACGTCTAAATTCTGAAAGGGGCCAGTTCACAGGCACCCAAGTCAATTATGTGATCATACATGTCACTATCGCTCGGGGAAAGCGCTGGGTGAATTTATTGACTTGGGTGTGTAGGCCAGATAGACCCCATTACACGGAATTGTTATTTCTACCTATACTAATCCATTTCGATATTTAGACTAATAGAGACGAAAAATTTCTACCCACCACACTTCCACTGGCCTGAAAGTCAAAGCGTATTTACTGCATTCATTTTCCGAGTCGGAATCCGTTTCTGAGCTCTCAACATCATTATCTGACTCGGTTGCTATTCGCAATCGTGTGGGCTCAAATAAATACCAATGGACATCATAAGTCCTCATTTCACATAATGAGGCTTCATAATCTTCATCTGATGACGACATGTTAATAGATACCAATCAGTAGAAAGGAAAGTTGCAGGGAAAAAAATCGCGGATCGTATAATTTTTCTCAGCTTCCGAAATACCACCTTCGAATTTGTTTTGGGACGAGCCGCAAACGTGACGTCACGCGACCTGCCTCCTAGCGACCAACTGGTGCAAAATGGACTCAGGGAATTCAATCGGAATTAAACCCGAGCACCACATTCTCAGCGGATTTATGTCCACAATACTTGAGAGAATGTAAAATTATCTACCGTGGTCAGATTAAAAGATATTTTCCTACGTTTTGAAACATAAAAATCGGATATGTCAAAAACGTTAGTTTTGATCTTTAACAAGATCATAAACACAATTTTTTTTAAAAGCGAAATTCGAAAGAATAAACTTCAATAATTGTATTCATATCAATAGCGGTTACTTTGGAGCACCCTATTCCTTTAAAAAATGATTTTAAAGTGTTTGTTTTCGTCTTCCACTCGTTGAACATCCCGCTCGGCAACGTTCGGAATTATTTGGCCCGTGACGTCACGTTCGCTGCTCTGTGCTCGCTGATCACGAATGTCAACAAGCTTCGCCATTGTTGTCGCGGCTCGTTGATGGTTTATGAAAAAGTCTTCACGGTTTGTTACACTCACAGTTTGGATTATGCCTTATTGTTGTGTCGGTTAAGTGTAGAAACGCCGAGAGGTCAGGTAAGAGTTTCTTTCGGTTCCCGAAAGACCGAAAAATTGGATTGCAAAGGTGAAGAGGAAGGATTGGAAGCCGACCAAAACAACTCCTGTCATTTGCTCCGACCACTTTGAGAGGGACGCCTATGAAACGGACCCAGAGCTGCTCAGAAGTCTGGGCTTTTCTAAACAAACTAGGCTCCGCCAAGGTGCCTTGCCAACGGTTTTTAATTACATGGGTGTGAACCAGGATCGAGTAAAACGTCGAGGTGCCTTTGAGAAAAGACGACGTCAACAGGTAAGATAGCTAGGACCATTCAATTTTTATTCCCAGTCATGGTTGTGCCTTTGTGTTTGATTGACAGCAAAATTTATTTCTTATATGAATAATCATACGACCCAAATGACATGGCCGTGTTAAGGCTAAGGCATCACTGATGAAGAAAGGCCCCATGAGCATGGCTCAATAACTGGTGTTTCAATGTGATCTCAAAATGCTTGCCTGTTTATTGTTTAGGGATTTGGATACACTACACACTGTGTTTAATTGGTCCATTTACACGAGGAGTACTACTGATGTCATAGGACAAATTAGACAGTCTGTATATAGAAGTATATTGATATAGGTGATTTTGATCCCTATTTTGGGAAATATCATTGGTGTACAACTGGTCGACACTGAAACACATGATGCCTCTGTTTGTAGGTGCTGCATGAAATGTTAACTGGAGCTGAGATGCTTGATGCCTCCAGTGAAAGTGAAAACGAGATGACAGGTGTGCCCGAGATAGAGGCCAGCTCAACTGAACCGGTAGAGGGCTCCCACAAATCGTTTGGAGTTCAAACATGTTTGCTTGTAGGTATATTGAGTCACCTGGATGTCTATATTCGACATGGAAAGTGACGAGGATGATATGGATGAACATGCAGTGCACCAGGAAATGTAAGTGATAGTTTACTTTGAAAATACTCCTGTAAACAGTGGAATTGTATTGCATACTTATAAAAATCAGTGCTCTCTCATAAGCATAATAAAGCACCTACAACTTTGGTTTTATAGAGGCATTGAGCTGGAGGATGGCCCTGGTCGTGAACAGCAAACACCTTCTGAAAGACATTGGCAGATTATCTCCGTCTGAGCAGACTTCCAGCTTAGAATCTTTCCACAAGGTGGTGATCTTCTTCGCACCCAAGAGTGTACACTTTCCCTTTGCCACTATGGAAGCAAGGTAATTTAATTGAGCTTTGCTGTGACTGTAGTGTGGTATATATTGCAAATACCTGATCTAAAACATGGGTTTATGTTGGTGCTTATAAAGTTATGAGATTCTGGTGTATTGTGAGCTCACATAGGGCATACCAGACCACCAGGCTATATCTGCTACTGTTGGTGCTTTACTTCCAGATTACTCCTTGCAGTTTTGCATTTTAATGAAAACTCCAATAGAGCTCGGGCAGTCACTCAACAAGGCCAGGCACAATGGGGAGTGTCCTTTCCAGAGTCCAGACAGGGGGATCCAGTGGCGAAGCCTGTCAAAGTTACCATCACTTTTGGTTGGTATATATCACAGGATTTGTTGTTCAATATATGTAAATATGAGTTAAACAATAATGTAATGCTGGCATTTATTAAGATAAATTTATTATGAGTCTCCGCAGTGCCCATAGGGTAATTATACTGGCACAAAAGACCAAACATTCCATTTAATGATTCAAAGACTATTTATTACTAATCTTTTATTAACTGGTTATGTTTCAGATTATGTTGACAACCTCATTACTGAAGTGTTTTTGCTTCGTGAGAAATATCCCAGTTACAGACTGGCGAAAGTTCTTTCGGCGGAAAGGAGTGATCCACCCCTATTGCTGCTCAATTTGAAAAGCCAGCAAAGGACATTCTTGTGGGAGCACACCGATGCCGCTTCAATCATGCAAAGAAAATCTACTCAGCTACTTTCTAGGTATCCTCTGTAAAGGCCCTCTGGATCTAGGAATGTAGATCTTATTTTGTTTAAGACACATGATGGCAATACTTTTCTGTTATGTCTACCTAATCTGTGCTACACCCAGTAGATGAAACAGCGATAGGCCAAATATCTGAATAACCTGGAGCAAAAAAGAATTGATTATTTCTTAGGGAAATATGAAAATAATGTTTTTTTAACTCTTTTTTTTTGGTCAACTATGTACTCCAGATATAAATGTATTGCTGGTTTTTGTTGTTTGTTGTCATGTAGCACTGAACGTGATTACCAAATGTATTGCACACCATGGACACTTGGAATACACATTGTCTATGTCCAGAAGTGGCTGTGTGTCTTATATTTGCTTCAATAAAGGCATAACTAACTCAATTGTGTTAACTTCATCCCCTATATGTCCATCTATCTGTATGTACTCGAATTTGGATGCAAGCAGGACATTACGGTCGAAACAGTTTGACTTGAACCCTGGATGTTCGGTCATTCATGGCCACTCTTCTATTGTTGCCAGAGTCTTCGGGTAATTTTGACAACAAACACATTCCCGCAATGTGGTCATCTGGTCGCAGTTGTTACAGCTGCACCTGAAAGGTTGCCCAAATCAAGCTTGAGCTATTTTTAATTCCATGTTAGATCATTCACATAACAAAAGCTGACCCAGCATTCCATGTTTGTCCATGATTCACAAATTCTTCTGACTTTGACGGGGTCTGACTTTATTTGTGAGCAAAAGAGTAGACTTAGTCTTTTAAATAAACACTGATGAGAGATATATTAACAGGACGTCTAAATTCTGAAAGGGGCCAGTTCACAGGCACCCAAGTCAATTATGTGATCATACATGTCACTATCGCTCGGGGAAAGCGCTGGGTGAATTTATTGACTTGGGTGTGTAGGCCAGATAGACCCCATTACACGGAATTGTTATTTCTACCTATACTAATCCATTTCGATATTTAGACTAATAGAGACGAAAAATTTCTACCCACCACACTTCCACTGGCCTGAAAGTCAAAGCGTATTTACTGCATTCATTTTCCGAGTCGGAATCCGTTTCTGAGCTCTCAACATCATTATCTGACTCGGTTGCTATTCGCAATCGTGTGGGCTCAAATAAATACCAATGGACATCATAAGTCCTCATTTCACATAATGAGGCTTCATAATCTTTATCTGATGACGACATGTTAATAGATACCAATCAGTAGAAAGGAAAGTTGCAGGGAAAAAAATCGCGGATCGTATAATTTTTCTCAGCTTCCGAAATACCACCTTCGAATTTGTTTTGGGACGAGCCGCAAACGTGACGTCACGCGACCTGCCTCCTAGCGACCAACTGGTGCAAAATGGACTCAGGGAATTCAATCGGAATTAAACCCGAGCACCACATTCTCAGCGGATTTATGTCCACAATACTTGAGAGAATGTAAAATTATCTACCGTGGTCAGATTAAAAGATATTTTCCTACGTTTTGAAACATAAAAATCGGATATGTCAAAAACGTTAGTTTTGATCTTTAACAGAGCTTCAGCTTCATGTCGGGTAAGCACTGATAATGAATCCCCATCTCTAATAGAAATAACCTCTTTTATGAGTATGGCAATATTTTCATATTCAGAATTACTTGGTGGCTTAATCTTATAGCTGGAGTCCTTAATGCATTCACTATGCTGTAATAAATAACAATTACTGATGTTTAGGGCATGCATTATTGTTCGAACATTATCGCTAACAATTGTTCTGCTATGGAAACAACATCTACTTACATAGGATACTAAAACATTGGTGCTGTTCAGGCACTTATGAAAGATATTGACGAAGCGCAACATCAGTTGATTTCTAAGGGGCAATTTTCCCAAAATGAATTGTAAATACTTTGAACATGTTCTGGACTCTAATTTCCATATAGTTCGAATACACCTTCTCCAAACACTACACAATTTGACCAGCTGGTTGGGTCTTAAACTCCACGTCGCCGACCCATAAAACTACTACAGTATACTTCAAATAGTGAGTTTCTAATACCAGAGTTGCAGTATCCAAAGCGAGACATAATCATATTCGTTTTCGCTATCAAATCCCTACATGCACGCTGTGTATTTATCAAATTCGCACAATGACCAATATTACTTCCCAAGTGAACAGCTTGTTTCTCTTGTACAATTAATTCACCATTTAGTGTTTAATATACTGGACTATCGTAAGCATTGAATGCAAGCAACCGGCTTTTTGCAGAATTGAACTGCATATTGATGTAGATAACCTTGATGATTACCATGATGATGATGATGATGATGATGATCAAAAAAATGTCATCACAGTTCGCCAAATTCATCAATCCCTGATTAACCCCTTGGTTTTTACTTATCATGGGCTTTAAAGATACTGTTCAGCCCCATATAAGGCAATTGGGGATCATTTCGTTATTAGATTACTACGTTTAACGCAGACGTAAGTAATGCCATCTTCTAATTTGTGCCGCAAAGTTTACATGATGGAAAATCATGATAAGTTTTTAACATTATCATTTGACTGGAAATATTTATGATCCACTGTGGAAATCTGTTTTATTCAATTATGTCGTTCCATCGATAACGGTGCCTCCCTAAAACCATGAACCACACGAATAGTAGCTGTAAATCATAACGCGCTCTGAATTTACCTCGCTATCGATGTGTATTCTTCCGCTTTGGTCACATAATGTAGATTTCATCAAATCTTCACTCATTTAAGTTGTGGACATCTTTGCGCACACATTAGACCGACAAGCAGGAAGGGTAATGTCCGACAACATAAATGGCGACAGCCCAAGTAAAGAACTATTTTCTGAGACCACAGCGCCGCGTAGCGACTGAAAGTCTGAAAACTTAAAACTTTTGGTTTCCAAGGTGCGGTTGCCAAGCAGCTTGTTAGGCAACCTCGTTCCAAATATGGGGCTGAACAGTCTCTTTAAAATCTCGTAGAATTCCCGTTGTTTAGATAGTGAGGTGGAATTGAAGCGAGACCACCTTATCCAATCCTGTGGCTTTTCATGATGGTAAAAACCGAGCATTTAAGTCTGATGCTTCCGGATGTCTTGTGTCATCTCATGTGATCCTAGATTATTTAGATAGTTCAATATAGCCATTATCAAGCTTCAATATCCTGGTAAGTCTCGTTTAATTTTAAATGAACCTACCCCATCAACGTTTACAATACGTTATGACGTTGATCCCTACTCTGCCAACGCGTGTTTCAGCGTGGAGCGACACAATAGCCCGCTCAGAAGGCAAGGTTGTCCAAATATATTTACGATTAATAAACTTGCTAAAAATGATGGCAACCGAGAGAAGAGAATAATCAAATTATTCGTAAAGCGTGATGGTATTTACACATAAAAAAAGCCTTATTGGTTCTACTCCAGGGGCGAATGTTACAGTTCGCTCTCGAGTGTACGTTTTCACTTAATTAGATTGCCATTTGAAAGGTTGATATTTTGACAACGTGAAGACAGTTGGATCGACAGGAAGGACATAGGCATGGACAATAGTGGTGTTGATAAGCATGGGAACGATCAATTCTGCAATTGATAATAATTACAGAAGTGCTGATTTCATCGTTGACGAAGATGAAGGGCACCACGCCAGGATGGCATTCATCAAAGAGTATGATATTGCATCAGAGTAGCACCACTCACAGTGATCTGAACTTACAATGAGCTGCATATAACGCGCCAGTGTAAATAACCAGTCAGTCAATGACCCAGAGAAGCATACTAAGCGGCCATTGAGATATTTGGTAAACATCGTCACAAAACAGTACAGTTCAGTGTTGTTGTAGCTTTAAAATCGGTTGACACCTTTGTCTCGTCAAATGGTGTGTTTTATGATGCGTAATTCAGACTCGGTCCATATTTTCATGATTTTCGATGAAATACACCTTTAAGAAATTTATCCCCAGTAGGGTCCATCAGGATACTTGAGGCAACAGTCGAGGTCACAGGTTTAATTGCTAATAGCAAACCATCCGGCACGCGTTGTCAGATTTGCATATAGCGGTAATCCCTACCAACCTTACATCGTTCATAGCCGAGATTATTGATCTGATCGGAAACCAGCTGCGTTAGGTCGGGTGGGAGTTAGACCCCAGTGCGAGACCGCGCCCATGAAGCAACTGGTGTAAGGCTGGGTCTAGCCCTACAAGACGTCTGCGTAGACGTCTTACCTTTTTTCGAAACAACGCAATGCGAATATTTTTAGATCGATTCAGACAACTACCAAGCACAAAACATACACAAGTGATGGAGTTATAGAATGCAATGATGTTTTAGGGACGATTTTATCCCTTTTCGGCGGGGGATTTCATCCATGGTAATTATTTATAGTTCGATCAATTTGGGAAGCGGTAAAAAGTCAGAAACACAGCAACATGTTTGTTTACAAGTTCAAGACCACATGCATTGCCCATGCGCAGAATGACGAAGTCTAATGCTAAGCCCGGGGGGGGGGGCACTTAAGTGTAATGATATAGTATACATGTGCCGCACGAAGGGGGTGGTTTTTTGACATCTCGACTTTTACGACGGGTTAGACAATCGCATAATACCTTGTACGATGGAGTATACTTTTTCTCATTCTCAACGAGTTCAACGAGTACGGGATTTCGAGGTCCCGCGGCACACCCCTATCCGAGTTAGGGTAAGTGCCCCCCACTTGGGATGCAAAGGCAATGCGGGAAATCGCGAGAATTAATAGTTTCCAAAATGGCAGACTTCGTATCGCGATTTGTTCGGAAACGAACTATCGATGGCATTTATTGAAGAATAGCGTCGATGAAGAGCAGCGTCGGTGGTGGTAAGTTTTTGGAGCGAAAGGTCTATTTTTGTAAAGGCTCTTGATATATGTTATTTTCTAGGTGCGAAATGTAGCCCTTCGCGAGATATAGTCCAAACTAAATATCGCCGACTGTGTTTTGACTAACTGTTCGTAACGGTATAAATTCATGTTACCGTTACACCGGAGCTAGGCTGGGTCACGCTGGCGGTGTCATGGCAGGACACGCGCTGGGCTCGCTTCATCGTGTCCTGTTTTGGTCGGGATCTCAAACATCAGGGAAGCGATATGTGTTGGTTATCGCATGGTCACGTGGGTGATATGTCTTTCCCCTTGAGAAAACCTTCGTTATAGGACTTGCAAGGTGTGCGATGATAAGAACATCTGTAGTGTTACCATGCTAGAGCAGCGGTGCTCTGTGAGGGACCTTCTCAAATGAAGTTGTTTCTCGGTGATATATCGACACGGTTGCAGTTATCGCACAGCAAACTGTGCGTTTGAGGCTATATGGGAAAAAGACCGAGCTTTTTCTCGAGCTCTGATTGGCAGAGACTAGGGTGCCATGCGATAAATGTCGATATGCGTCCGTCACTATACTTAATGTCGTGAAAACCGTACTAGCGTACTTGCACCGCTAACAACCACAGGCCTTGCGTTAAGTTCAAAGGAAACTCCACTGAGCATGTCACCAGTCCAGCGTGCGACTACATCCCACAAATCCTATCCACCATTACATATCAAGGCAATTAGAAATTTGATGATAGCCCAGGTGATAACTATTTGCATCAAATCGTAATTAAAAACCCCAACAGTCAGAATATTCATGAGTAGTAAATTGATGAGACATTTGAATATGATTTATTAGAATTATCCAGTAAGTAATTTCTTCCGACTCAGGACATTAAATTATGACCACCAAGCTACAGCTTCTAGCATCTCACTTGACAAAACCAACACTTCAAAACATGAAATATCATTCTGAAACAATAAAGCAAAGACATTGACTTAAAAATTGAACTTGATTGGAAATAATTGTGGAAAGTCAGGTGACATGAACGCTAGTTGAAACTAGATGACAAGTCCTCAATGGACAAGGTGAGAGGGACAGGTAAACATTGGACAGAGACAGGCCAGAGGGACATGGGGAGACAGGCCAGAGGGACAAGGGAGGACATGGGGAGACAGGCCAGAGGGACATGGGGAGACAGGCCAGAGGGACAAGGGAGGACAGGCCAGAGGGACAAGGGGAGACAAGCCAGAAGGACAAGGGGAGACAGGCCAGAGGGACAAGGGGAGACAGACCAGAAGGACAAGGGGAGACAGGCCAGAGGGACAAGGGAGGACATGCCAGAGGGACAAGGAGAGACAGGCCAGAGGGACAAGGGGAGACAGGCCAGGTGGACATGGGGAGACAGGCCAGAGGGACAAGGGAGGACAGGCCAGAGGGACAAGGGGAGACAGGCCAGAGGGACATGGGGAGACAGGCCAGAGGGACATGGGGAGACAGGCCAGAGGGACATGGGGAGACAGGCCAGAGGGACAAGGGAGGACAGGCCAGAGGGACAAGGGGAGATACAGACAGTATGATTCTTTGACAGGACGGTGTTGGGTAGATAGTGGATACATTGGTATAAATGGAGGGTACTGTGTCAACTCACTGTCTCCAACACCATCCTGAAGAGCATACTCATACATAGCGGTAACACAATTAGTTACACAGTGGTTAACATTTGTACAGCTGTATACTTCACATGGGTTACTATGTCATGACTTGTTACTTGAAAGGATACACGTTGGGTGTCAGGGAGGATGATCCAACAATTATACATACTCTGAGGGACCAAGAAATGCCATGCTTAAATCCCTAACTATAGCACACAACATGCTGCAAAGCTAAAATCATATTCAAATATATAATCTATTTCACCAGACAGAAGCCCTAATTACAAAAGATGAACATGTAATTTGCATATTTCTACATGTTATGTACACATAGCAACAAGAAGTTTGTTTACAACATTGCCATGGTTTTCATCCAACATACATCTTTACCAGCATGCTCCCTCAAGGTCAGACTCAAAGGTCAATGTTTATGCTAATTAGCATAAACCTTGGATGTGAACATTGACACATTTCCTACAATAATATGTTACACAATACAAGTAACCAATTTATTTGGTGATTTAGATTACCACTCTAGCTAGTAATATAAGGATGCTGTGATGCCCGGATCAGAACAGTGGTGTGGCTCGGAGAATCTCAATCTAGCATAACTTCAACCTCCATAGACAGACAATGTCAATGATAAATCTGGTTCGCGCTTAGAATAAGAACGTGTTGTACACAATCTAACCACCTCACATAACAACATGAAGAAGGAAGTATCAGGAAAACTGGGAAAAAATTTCATTGACTCTACGGGGTCATAAATAAGGCAAGTTGTAACCGGAACACTTGCGCATCGGAGAACAAGAGGAAGCTGTTACAAAGGGTCAGAATATACTTCACATGCAATGTTAAAAATACAGTGATTATACATGTACAAGTCTGTCAATTGTCATTAAAAATAAGCTTTCTATTTTCATGTTGTCATCATATATAGCAAGTGGCGGTGAAAGGCAGAAGCGACGTTTGGCATTTGGCCAACTATCTACACTGTCAATACAACACGAGACAAATGATACGATCATATAACAGGAAGAAGGTCACTGATCCAGTTACCACACCCCATTATTCATGATGTATCATCGACTTGCAAGCATCAGTTAGCGCTTAAGGGTGTGGCACAACTTGTTTAGTGACTGCTCAAGAAAATAATCCTTACGTGAATTCATAGAATAGCAACAATAATCATCAATAACTACACACAAACATTGCTGCACATGGTTAAAATTAATTCCTGTCACAAGATCATACCTTGCTTTGCAAATCACGAGCCAAAAATTCATAATTAATGTACAAGCTAACCGCAATGTGATTATGAAGTGAATCCCTTCTTTGATGGGGGTATCAGATGGTCTGGTAGCTCCATCGGCAGCTCATGACCCTCCAGTTTGACGTTATAGATGAGATGCATTGCCAGAGAGAACTCGTCAGCATCGAGCAAGCCGTCACGATCTATGTCAGCCAGCTTCCACACCTTACCCAACACGTTATTTGGCAGCTTCGACTTGACCATCTCTGCTTTGGCCGATGCTCCAGTCACCTTGCCGTTAACTGGGTTCAGGCTTTCAAACGACTCGTCCCACTTGTACCGCTCTTTCCCAGGCTCCCATTGCTCCTCGCCTCTCCCTTTATCGATACCCTCACCCCGCCCCACGCCAAATGGACTCTCGTTGTAGTGCTCGAAGGCACCCCCCTGGACAGCTGGGTCCTCACTGCGCACCTTCTCTTCCATGGGGATCATGGCCATGAGGCGGGAGATGTCGGTGGCCAGCATGTGGTCGACCGTTTCTAACAACTTGGGCTTCATCGCATGGAATTTGGTGAAATCCTGATGTTGAAGTTGTTCCTTCATGCGCTCCAGGTTGGGGAAGTCACCGGGGGAAATCTGGTGTTCACGCTGGATCTCAGCGAAGATATTGCCGAGGTTTTGGATGAGCTCCTTCTTCTTGGATTCCTTGCCAAACATGGATGGCATTTCCTTCTTCAGATGACTGATGATGTAGGCATTCACCTGCAACATACACACTAACTATGAGAGAATCGAAAAGGAACACACAAACTGATGATGTCAGAGTTGTCGTGAGCACACAAACTGATGATGTAAGAGTTCCTTTGAGCACACAAACTGGTGATGTAAGAGCTAGGAGCACACAAACTGATGATGTAAGAGCTGCTACGAGCACACAAACTGATGATGCCAAAGTTGCAATAAGTTCTCAAAGTGAGTTAACATTGAACACAAACTGATAAGAGTTGACGAGGATCATGTACGAAGCGTGTCGGTCAGCAGACACGTGGTCTGAAGTAGACCGGAAGTAGACCAGTCATGTAGACAACCTGATATCAGTCACCAGAAACAACTACAGGATTAACCGCAGGGGCAGGCGGGCTGTCGTCTGGGACGGAAACCCGAGTAACATTGTTGATAGAGAATTGTTTCCTGCACAAGGTTAACAACAACAGAGCTGTCAGTAAATTGAACCAGCGATCTGATGCTTCAACCAGTCAACAGGGACACCCGTCATAACGTCGTCTCTATTTGATACTAGGAGAGGTAACTGACCAGGACCAAAAAACAAAGCACATGCAAGCAGACTGTCTGAAACAATACAACACTGACGAACTGATACAACAGATGAGATAGCAGGAGGCTATAACAAACTGCTGGTCGTAAAGCCAGTGATAGCAGATCACGTCAACACTCTCCGAGACAATGTGATGAGGTAACACAGCTAGACTGGGAAGATACTGGTTGGACGAAATGAGCAGCGGTCAGGTGGTGTAAGCGGGGGCGCTGGACCCTATGGGTGGCTACAGTTGTCTTCAATTATCCACACACAGGAGCGTGCAACAGTGCACAAGGGGACGTGGAGGTCACGGTCGAAGCTTACCAGGAGCTTGATAAGGCCCGATGAGTCACTACATTATGTAGAGATCGGCCAGTGGACTCCATATGGAAAACGGAAAAAAACAACAATTCCAATTACGAGGAGTGGGCAACTCGACTCCCCTCTCGCCAACCTAGTTCGCACTAGCCCAAACACATCCCACAAGCTACCACCAACCTAATCCATAAAGCACCTACCCAACAATCCACACCCATACAGCACCCACCAACCTAATCCATAAAGCACCTCCACACCCATTTCGGCACCACCCATGGTCATAAATCCAACATACAGCAGTACTTAAAGACTTATAACACTACAGTATGTGGGCTTGATGGTACTATGTTCACATTGGTCAAACACAAGCGCCTGTGATTCAAGCATTGGTGCTAAGATTTAAAATGCAACGGTAATCACGCACACACATGGTGCTTATACCAAACATAGTCTGTATACGCCATCTCTGCTTGTACCGCGGGCCTTCAGCTCAGAGTGATGTCATCAACTACTCATACGCCGAGCTTTGGCCGGCGTCGTGTTGTGGGAATCAGATCCCGTCTTGGCCTTAGCAAGCGATGACGGAAGCACGAGTGTTCATGAGAATCTACAATGGCCTCATCAACTCGTTGGTGAACCTCTAGCAACTCGAATGTCAAACAATGTCATGGGCACTCATAGTCTTCTGTTACGTTGCAAATATAATAAAACAGATGTTGGTTTAGAACACATGGTCGAAACACAGTCATATCGTCATGTAACTGAGCCTATAAGCGGAGGACAATGTAGATGATGGGCCCAAGTACGAACGTGATGTCAAGGGGAGTGCAAATGAAAGTGAAGGTGAACTTGGAAGTACATTATATTCACTGAACGCTAGATATCTGGTCTCGTGAACGAAGGCGGCCCGAAAATCTCATTAGCACGCTCCTCCATCCCCCCACACATACAATAAAACTCACAATGATACATAAGGAACGCAGCCAGTAGCCATATGTCAACGTCCTCTACGCGGTCACCCCACGACACAAACCAGCCCAAAGTCATCGATAACGCTCGATGATCTTTGATCGGTTTATTAATGACTCGTTAAAGCCTTTTCCACAAACCAGAACAAACGCTTGATAAAGCACGAGATTATACAACACATCAATCTGAGATGCTACATCAGCAAACCCCGTGGTAATTGCGATAAGAGTTACAGCCATTGACAGCTCTGTATATGCCGTTGTAATGCCAGGAGTAGTGTTGGCAATAATTAACACGATCCATAAGGGGTAGTTAACTCGAGTAGTCAACCGATCAGTTCCAGAACAAGAAGACCATTTCAAACTGTATAACACGTCCAATATGGGCGGTGCGATATATATATATATATATATATATATATATATATATATATATATATATATATATATATATATATATATATATATATATATATATATATATATATATGTGTGTGTGTGTGTGTGTGTGTGTGTGTGTGTGTGTGTGTGTGTGTGTGTGTGTTGTGTGTGTGTGTGTGTGTGTGTGTGTGTTCATGCTTGTTAGAGAAGTTCGCCTAAACCTAGCCCTACAGGACATCTACGGCTAGCCTAAACCTAGTCAGCTTATAGGATGTGACTGTATAGCGTTATGACGTCATCCCATCAGACCAACGCGACCCGCCTCCCCGTTGCCCACAGAAACACCCCCCACCAACGAGTCCTCCATCCTTGCACATTACCATCCCACATTCCACGAGATTTCGTTACGCAATTACCTCGATACACACACAACATGAACAAACTTCCCGGTCTGTGAATGAACACGAGAAACGGCAACAACCAACTACAAGCTGTCATAAGCCCATTAACATACGATGCGCTTTGATGGAATTTGGCAGCTGCGTGAGCTCTCGAAACCATTACAAAACTAGCGGCTGTTTTCCCTTGAAACAATGACAAGCTCGCGGGAAGTAGGCCAAGGAAATGCACATTTCATATATCTTTTAACCAATGGTTAAATTAGTAGTTGGGGTTGGGGGAGCAATAACAAAAATGGATGGGTTTGCTTGCAGACAGTCAGTATATTTATAATCATCTTTCTAAGAGAACATCTGTTCCAATAATGTTAGCATTGGGACTTTCACCCAAACAGTGCACTCTGTCCTGTTAGAACTAGAGCATCAAGCCAGAAGACATCCGAGCTCAGCCATGCAATAACTCAACAGACTTGATAGGCTGATAAATCTCCATAGTTGGTTATATGAATCCCCAGATGTTTGGGTTTCAGTGTACAAGGAATATGTCAATATTCTACACTAAATAAAATAAAATTTATGCATTAATATTTCAGTGGAATCTGTCTCAGTTAGACTAATAGAGCTACACAAGAAAAGAAGGAATCTATTCTTGGACATAAAATTATCAATCATTAACATCACATCTTACACCTGACAAAATACATCTCTGCACAGCTTTGATCAAATGACAATGATGATGCTAGCTGTAGAGACATGAGTATCGCTTCGAGTAGGGTTCTTCTTATCCTGTGTTCTTCTTATCCTGTTCCTTAATTAAGACAATATAACTGTACCCACACTTACGTTATTGTGCTTAATTACAAAATATGTATATAAAAAAAAATGCCAGTGTCCTAATATTACAGGTTCAAAGCTCGAGAGGATAGAAGAAATGAATGTCGATTATAAAGTGAATGCGTGTTTAGAATATAAATATGAAAAACCTGGTGATCTTAACTATGCAAGGAGACTTAATAATGCACATTTCATAAACAACTGATGAATATAAGTGAAATAATGATTATAAAGATCCGTCAGGGAAATTAGGCTGTGTACATTCAAGATTTCTTCAACTGACGCATTGAAGGCATTCTGCTGTCCAATATTAAAATGGGCTAACCCATCATGAAATTTCAAGTTGGGTCAGGACAATTTTAAAATTGGCCGGATTTCATTTGGGTCATGACATATCAACACAAAAATTAAAGTTTGAAACTTACTTTGGCAAGGCGAGCACGCTTTATCAAATCATTTAATTTCCGCAGTGCAGCATTTCTAGGTAGCCCCTGAATGTCATTGAATAGGTCTAATTCTTCAAGTTCAAACAATTTCCTGTTCGTGTCTATATGTAAAGGTTCACTCCAGAAGGATCCAATATACACTCTTGCTACTTCAGGGGTGTTGAGGACCTTGCCAAGAGACCACATGAGTGCTCCGTACACACGCATGAGTTGCTGATGATCCACCATATCTGCCTTGTTCAGAACGATTCGGATCTTGTCATCATACCCATGCAAACTAAGAATCACTCTGCGGAACTCATCGGAAATGTCTAATTTGTGGGCATCAAATAGCAGAATGATTCGATCAACTCTTTCAGCTAGCCATTCAACGACACCGGCGAAGTCATAGCCTCTGTCAGTGCGTTGTTTTTCACCAGACAATATACCTGGTGTATCTACAATGGTGATGCTATTTAGAACAGGGTTTGGCAGCTGGGAACATTGGAATCGATTAAGGAAGGCATTTCCAAACTTCGAAAGGGGCCTGAATGGCTTTTTAGGATCGACAACAAGAGCATTTCCGGGAATTACACCTTCCGTGTCGCCATGCATAACGGTTATGAAACGATCGGTTGTAGGTTCCGGACCGATACGTATACCAGGGAAGTCTTGCTCCAGAAGGTAACGGATAAAAGTTGTCTTTCCTGTCGAGTACTGGCCCACCAACAGCACCATCGGCTTGGCGTCGAAATCTGGATCGTCCAGTGCAGGGGAATGAAAATCATGGTATTTGTAGAACTCTTCCAACGGAAACAATTTCTGCTTGTATAGTCGTTTTAGACCATCCGCAACACTGTCGTATACGTCGGGCTCTTTCTTACGACTATCATCTTTATTTATCCACGAAAACATTTTGACTGCTTGGTCGTCTGTCTGGTTGTTTGGAGAAAAAGTGAGCAGATGACACCGAATGACTAACACTACCGGTGACCCACCTATTTTGACACCACCGGAAACAACCAGTGGCCAGTTGCGCATGCGTTGTAACACGCCTTTTGACCCTTGACCTACGTGTGTATCTATACGTCATCGCTAATGTTTTGATTCCTGTCAGCAGGTCAGAACAACATTGTCAGGGCGATCATCTGGTGTAAGCAATTCTACCAAATTTCATCTGTCATCGACTTATATCTTATATGTTGATGCCATCCTGATCGAATGAGAGGTAATTTTCTAATTTCTGAACAATAGTAATAAAGACCTATTTATTCCGTCATAATATGACAGCTAACGAGTACGCTTTTCTTAGTTTCTCTTCCAGCTGCCATGTTGTTCTCTTTGTGTGCAAACATTGCTTCACTAACTCGCGTCCTTAAACGTACATATGGTGTTTTGGTGGGTAAAAATGACGACGAGGTTGTCCATGATCAGTTTAATTGGTGAAAACCTGTTCTGATTTGAATGCTATACAGCTATATATTTTAGCTCTTTTGAACCAAATGGAGCTTGCGCTCTCTTTAGCTTCGGTCGAACTGTAATATAAACTGATAAATCATACTCGGACGTCTTGTACTTGTAATTGTAGGGCTAGCGCTCCCTCTTGCAACAAGGGAGTACCCGATCGTCTGTTGGGCTCATATATTTACTTCATAATTGGCCCGCATGGCGTTCATGTAAGAACTTAACTGGTTCAACTCGAGTATTGCTATCGCAAACACGACTGGACTAGAGAAATCAGCTCGGACGTGTCATTACTATCGGTACGTTCTAAACGTATCGGCATATTTCTTCCTTCGACTGGTACTTAAGAAAAAAACAGTCAATTTAACTGCCAATATTTATCTTCCAATATGTGTTCTGTTATGCACTTACTCGTCTTCCACTATTTCTAAATATGATTGTTATTGTGATGGGCTCTGTTAAATCTTCATATTCGGGAAGGTAATTTGGGAAAAGACTTTTTGCTGTTTTTACCATCTTGACCAAAGTGTGAAAGAGAGAAAAATTCCAAATTATAGGATTGATGACATGGATATTTCTATCGTTGTTGAGTAAGCCAATATAGTTGTCTGTTTCAGAGATATTTTTGTCTGCCAAAAGGAACTGGTCTCACAATCAAGTTTAGTTGCAAATGTTATTTTGCAACTAAACAAGCATCACAAGGCAATTTCTTTAGTATCCTGTTATAGAAGAGGATATTGTTCAAAATTACCATGGGTAGAGTCTTTCTGAAGCATCTTGGAGGCTCCAGATTGTTCTCTTGTGCCAGTTGTGATACCCCTCTGACCAACAGAGCTGAATTAATATCAACCAGATTCACCGGAGCTACTGGGAGGGCTTTCCTTTTCAATAAAGTTGCTAACTTGCAGTATTCTGAAGTACAAGATCGTGTCATGCTAACTGGGCGTCACATGGTGAGGGATGTATCTTGCAAGAATTGTGATGCCAAGCTGGGCTGGATTTATGAGTTTGCAACAGAAGAAAACCAACGCTACAAAGAAGGCAGAGTTATTCTCGAGCGAGCTCTGGTCACAGAGAGTGAAAGCTTTGATGATAGCATTGCCAGTCCTGGTGAAATACAATCATATAACTGAAAAAGGTTTGAAGAAATTTCATTAAGCATCTTGATATGATGGATGGCCGCTTCAAGATGGACTCGGTTATGTATGAGCCTTGATTTGGCTATCACTTCATCCCATTTCATTGTTCATCATGTGCACACTAACTCTCGTCAAAGGTGACCTACCTGCCAGGATTGGCCTACAATATAAAAATTCTGTTCGTACATGTTTGTTGTCAGTGTTGACACACTGCTTGATAAAACCCCTTGCAGATGATATGTACCACAAGATTGGTTCTCTGTTTTAGTTAATTGTAGCACTGTAGTCACCTGATGTTATTGACACACTACTTACTGAATAAGATGGCTCTCAGTTTCTATCTGTGCTTGGTGGACATCTGTTAATGTGTTTGTTGCATTAAGACAATACCTGTGCATTGATAAATTCAATCAGAGATTCAATCACATTTCTTGTGAAAGAGACTTAGTGTATAATTTTAAGGCAAAAGTTTTTCCCCATAGGTTAAATAGTTTAATTTGGCATCAATAATGAAGCAATGTACTGCTTAGTTGTTTCTAATTAGTCACCAACTTGCACTGCCAACTGGGAGCAGTGAACTTGTTTGGTTTTTATTCTTTTTACTGTTGTGACTAAAAATTTGAATCATTCATAAAGAGTAATAGACATCTGTTTAAACAATTTTGGAATCAGACGTACAGTTTTTTTGTAGTATGTTTTGCCTGTATTTTGTAAATATCTTGTTATAATGACTATGCCATTTATTCAATATTAAATGGATTTTATAAACACAAATTTGTGAGTAGGTAAATCATCAACAGCCACTATACTTTGTCCCAAGATAATATTCATTCATACATGTAGAAATATTTCTTGGAAACAAAATATGAAAATCAACACTCTATTTATTGTGAAAATAGAGTACCATGAGTATATAATGACATGACCATTGATGCTGCCATCTATCTATGTAATATATCACCTGGGGTAATAGGGATGTTACTTAACCTATATACAACACAACAGCTACTGTGTATACAAAAGACAGATCTGTAACCTGTTGAACAATGCTTTATAAACATGACTAGGAGCACACACTGACTATTATGACGTAATGGCAACATTTTAGTTATTCTTGTATAGCTGAACATAATTTTTCTTTTAGTTTATAAACCATTGAAAAATTCATTCTGTTGTTAGAAATTAAAAATAAATAGAATAATTATATCAGATTATCACTTAATATATCAACCCACCGTTGCATTGATTCCACTACATGGGGCAAAAATTTGGAACAGACTTTAATCATTCATTCTATCAATTCTCAGGGGACATCATTACAAGAGTCCTCATTTTGTACGGAAAGTATTTTCCCATATGCCAGTGGTAAGTTGAGATGGACTATCGGACCAACAGAACTGAGCCAACGTAGAAGATACTCTCTGAAAAAAGTAGAATCGGTACAGCGCTAGATTTCTAATTTAAGGTGAAATTTGTCATGATATGACATGACCTGAAACAATGGATTATTTGTCACATGTAGGACAATGAAACCATTTAACCACTATAAGCTGCAGTCTTATTGCAATGTACAAACATTGTGTAAATGAACCATGAAACATGCTCATCTAAATGAGTGCAAAATAGAGGTAGCCAAGGTTGACTTAATATTTGAGAAGAAAATCACTAATTAAGGTCTATGAATTGAAATGGTTAACCATTCTTACTGGCAATACTGATTATTTACTATGATCCAAGCAGTTACCCTTTATTATTTGATTCAGGAAAAGCAGCCATGAATTGAGCTGTGCGGCATGGATGAAGCTGGAAGAAAGGCCGACCCAGGATTGGATGCTCCTGCAAACGTAATCATTAGAAAAGACACCATAACTGTTTTCAGTTGAAGTCAGGATAATCAAAATTGAAGGCTTCGACACTTTTATTCAGTTCCAATTGTTAATTATTGATTTGACAAAGCATAAAACTTAAGCAAAAAATTCACATATTATAAACTTTTGAGTCTTCCGATACCTGCTGTGTAATGAATGTCCACTTTTCGCTTTTGAGACGCTCCTGGTAGTGTGAGGGAACCAAGGACCAAACTTTTTCCAGATCCAAAACCAAACCATCTAAGAGGATAATTCAAAATATAAAAATATTGTTAATCCAATTTACCCAGTAGTTTTTGTTATTGGACCAGGCTGGAGCAATATTTAGTGGCCAAATGTCCAAACCCAAATACATTAATGCCTCACCAGCATATGCCAGTGCAATAATTGACAATAAGCCCTATTTTTGATGTTGGTTACAATAGCTTACCATTGGTATAAATGATCTGGATTGGTCTAAGAATATGCCAATACTGGTAAAAAGAGATCCACACAATTCAAAAATACATCTATCTTAAATGGTAGTATGGTAAGATGCTTTAACTTGGTTTGACTTACTGGATTGATATATGTTAAAGTAGAGAACAGGGACAGTGTAACTGGAATGGTGAACGATGTGGTATTCACAGCTACAGGTATTCTGTGTTGCATTTGTTTCCTGCCAAATAATATACAAATATATTGACTTTATTATGCAAAATGACATTTGTCACAATGGAATTTCAGATGACATAACAATGAATTCCACAAAAAACTTCATTGCACAAATATTTATTTTGAGTTTGTCAGCATAGAAAATAAATCTATGCAGTGGTTTGCTACACTAACATCTGATAATTGAAACAACCAAGTCTACCATATAAAATATGGCTACTCAAGTGCTCATCCATTATCAACTAATATATATTTGATAAAGTTTTTGTATGTTTTTGGAGCGTGTATGTGTGTTCATGAGTGAGCGTGTGTGTCTGTCTGTGACTGTCTGTGCATATCTAATATATATATATTGGACCAGCAGACAGCTCAGTTAATCTGTGTAGTGTAGCAGTTGTTTACAGGATCCCCTTATCCCCATCTTGACCCAACCCTAATCCCCACTGTGACCCCATTCTTATCTCTGTCATCTCCACCATGATCCCACCCTTATTCCATCCCGCTGTGTTCCTACCCTAATCCCTGCTGTGACCTGACCCAAATTCCCATTGTGACTCTGCAATTATAATCCAAGCTGCAACCCCATCATATCCCAGCCATGAACCTATTCTAATCCCACTGTGACCCAACCCTCGTCCCTGCTATGACCCCACCCTATTACCCACCATGGCCCACCCTAATCCCTGCTGAGACTGAAAGAAAACATGTTCCACTGCATTTGTCTAATACATGGCATTAAATTTAAGTTTTGGTTTTGAAAATCTATTTCTATGGTCAAATTAGCGACTACCAAGGTGCAGATGTTTTGCCTTGTAGACAGTTTTTGCCTTGAAGCCGACGTCCTTGAAAACTCCAATGCACAGCAGGAGATTTCTTGTGAAAAGTAAAATCATTTGACCAAATGAAACTTGTTAGGTGCAGCCTTTAGGGAGGAGAAGATGGACAGACAGACAGACAGACAGACAGACAGACAGACAGACAGACAGACAGACAGACAGACAGACAGACAGACAGACAGACAGACAGACAGACAGAGACCGAAGAACATACTTACACACAAACGTTCTCAAATGTTTTAGATGTAAACAAGCCAACACTTGAGTAGGCAATTGAATTCAATAATATACTTAATGGTAAGCTGAATAGTCTTAAGTATACTGTTCAGCAATGGATATACATATAGAATTGAACTTCATATATGTGACCATATCCACTATCTATGCATTCACAATTATACAACAATTCAGAGCCATTTAGCTACTCTTCAAACTTGGCAACACAGACACTCTGTTAATATAGCATATATGGAAGAATATTTGATTACTATTGTGTTCCATTTGCATGTGAAAAAATTATGATTAAGTTAATAGGAATATTAAAAGAGAAATTATTATTTATCATGTATGACAAGTTTGTAATGCAATATTCTTTAAGTGCTATTATTGTGAATATCTATCCACCTGATGGATGGGCAGAGGAGGCCTTGTAGTGCATATTGTATCCTTGGGGTCAGCAGGGTAATGTCACACCAAGTGTTCTAATTGGTCAACCAATTAGAGGCTAAGGTCTTCATTGGGTTGACATTCTAGAGCTCCCTTTGATGCAAGCTACAGCTATCCCTCCTCAAACTTATAATTAAGTTTGCCAAGCAACATTTTTTTTCCTTGTGATGTAGCCTTTATGACCAAGATCTGCTTCACTGTCAATAAACCTTAAACCTTTAATGGTGGCAAAACACTCACAATAGTGGAATCAACAAGGTCCTCCATGGTAGAATCATCTAAAGTGCTGTCTTGTATCAAGCATTGCCAGGGTGACGAAATTTCCATTTTCTGAGTTATCTTTTTGGTAAGGAAATCTTCCCCCTATGAAGGATAGAATAAAATACAAGACATTTTTTATTTGTTCAATCAATTCCAGAGTTAAATAGATGGTTGTTTTCAGGTGGTCTTATTGAAAAACAGTTCATCAAGTTACAATTATTTGATAAATCAAATTCTGGTAAACAAATTAATCAACAATAACCCCTGTTCAGGACCAGCATGTTTAAACTTACTAAAACTAGACAATTACTATCGTTAAGCTCATTCAAGAAACACATTTTAAAAAAGTATGTTAAAGAGTTGTACAAAGCTGTGAATCACTGGTGTACTAGTTCACTAAACTTTGTACAGTTGTTATACTTCTGCTTATGGGTATGGTCAACTCATGAATTGTCAGTTATGTATGTCAAGTCATGTATCAGTGTATTGTCATTGTTACTTAATATTGATGTTTAAATTGGTTACCGGTATTATTGGGGTTTTGGCACTTGCCTATTTTTTAACATATTTTACTTTTCATGTCATCTGACTGATTGATTCAAGTTTTCTGGTGCCCTGCTATGTATTGAAAAATGTTAACGAAATAAATAATTTGATCTTATCACAAATAAATGCTCATTTGTCATGTCATACAACGATTCTCAATTCCCAACACAACAGCAGAATAGGTGTGGGTGTTGTCTTTAAGTTTAATACGACACCTTGTAATGCTCATTCTCCAACAATCACCCAGAGATCGCGATGCTGCCAAAAATGCTTCAATGGCCTCGCCATATTCGTGCTTGGTAATGAAGCCCTTGTCCATTGACGACTTGTTGGATAATTTGTAGTTGTTGAATTTGTATAAGAAGCCAATTGTTGAAGAATGAGTTTCAGAAAAAGTTCTTATTATTCATTATCCACTTCAACAAAGACACTTGCGTATTCATATCGTAAACCAATCAGTTGCTTTAACGAATCACACACAGCTTCCAACCCAGTATCAATCTCCACCAACACCGCTATAGATGAGAAGTCTTTAAATGAATATTCTATTGAGTAACCCCACTGGGCTCCTCCATCCATTTTAAGCAGGTGATTCCATAGGTCAAGGTTGTTGGCAGGGCTACTGTATTTCCAGGAATCTGCCCAGTTTAACTTTGTAAATAAACCGTGATACATTACATATTGTCACACATCGACGATCGTTCTTCAAGAATACTAAAACGAAGAAAGTGGTAGGAAACTATGATGCCTTACCTATCCTGATAAATTCTTAGTTGAATAATTATGTATGATGAGCAATCGAATGGGGGTAAAGCTCTACTCTAGAAGTAGAAGATCTAGTTCCGCGTTCGTAATGTATGACTATGATCAGATGATGAGGTGGTATCATGTGATAACGGCGCATTGCAATAGACATTCTAACATCATGTTGATGTTGTTGTGTACATTAGTCGATGAATCTTATGACCGACACTTTAGGCTTGGTCTTAGATAGCCCTACAAGACGTCTGGTATAAATTCATGTTACCGTTACACCGGAGCTAGGTCTTAGATAGCCCCGGACACTAATATAAATATTTCTTCTCAGACATCCTGTAGGACTTACTCTTAGATTGAGTATTTTATTATAACCGTCCCATTGGGCTATTGTTTTATCCATTGATTAGCCCAGCAGACCGTCTTATTGTAGTATATCACCATCCGACCAGGGCTACAGAAACTAGAGTGTGTCGTTAGGAAATTTGAAAGTCTCTTTATAAATCACTGGGTGTAGATTATCATATGTGATTTGTTTGAAATTTCCATATCAGACAAGTAGTTTGTGACTAAAAATCATGTGGTTACCCGCATTCCAGATTTTATGCTGACCAGGGAAATCTGCGAGGGTTGTGGGTTGTCCCTGGGAAATGTTGGGCCATTTGGGCAGTCCCTATGAAACTGGTGCACAATTTTCAAAGACTTTTGCACAGAGTGGCCCCTAGTAGCGTTTCTGTGTTCTGTGTGGTCTCTGGCAGAAGTCTACTTACCCAATATGCTGCTCTGCTTGAAGGCTTATCCCTCTCTATCACTTTTATCCTTCATAAAATTATGCTGCATTATGATTAAGGATATCCCCCCCACCCCCCAAATTCTTTTCTCCCTGCCTATGTCGATGACAATATATGATTTATTTGACAGCTGACACACCATATGATGGCTCACCCTGCACATCTGTACTACAATGATGGTGCGGCAGGATCAGAGACAGAAACGATGACCGAGACCGGAGATGAATCCGACACAGAAGCTGTTCGGCGGGCTATGATGGCGGTGGATTCACAGCCTTGTAAGTTAGCCTTCTGGCCCTATTTCCCATTAATTATTGCTTGTAACATTTCATAAAGGGATTTATTGAAAAGTGATTCTCATTTTATTTATTACCTGTTACTTTGATCCCCAGGTGTCCAAGAGTTATTAAAGCTGAGTATATTCAATTTTTTTTTATTTGTTCATTTAAGGTGACACATTGAATATGGAAACATTTTCTGGCTCCAAACCACAACCTGCTACTCATCTCCAACCCTCAACAGTCACCAGGGCAGCGGCCCCTGAGTATACCAAAGACACTATCATCAGTGTACCAAAAGGTGGTGGTTTTATCCCCAAGCAAACGGATCATGGCATTATCAGCATGCCTGGTGATGACAACAATGGCATGTATCAAGATGTGCCTGACAGCAAATATCAAAACAGACAAATGCCGCTTCATTCAGCCTCTGGTAAAAGTCAGTATCCAATGATTGTGTTTATTGATATCTCATTGTGCATAGTTAATTGCCCTGCTGATTGTCACACTGCTGATTGTCACACTGCTGACTCAAGTTGACCTTACTAATCGGTGTAGTGGTTCCAATTCAGTAGTGCCCATAATCATAATCAACACTTCAACAGTTACATTGTCTTGATTTATTATTTACCATGCTGGCCTGTACTGATTCTTACCATTGCATATGTGTGGTGTAGCTCTGGATGTAGTGGTTTACTGTATGGACAAGACAGGGCTGCATCTAACAGTGGATGATGGGCAGAATGCGGAGGCTGGGGAGTTGTTTGAGTTGGTCATGGAGGAGATGAACTTGCCTCCGGAGGCACGAGATGTCTTCTCGCTCTGGTTGATATCAGATCTTTAGGTTAGTAGTATGCACAGCGACACAGAATCCATGTTTTTATGTGACTTTTCAATCCATGATTTTTTTTAAATAAATAAAATTATGTTGGTTGTATTTTAATCTTGTTCCAATTGACTTTGCCATCACAGAACTGCAGTTGAAACCTAACCATGTACCGTTCAAGCTTGCTTGCTACTGGGAAGAACTTTTAGAGAAATATACCAATGCTGAGGAAGATGATGTTGAAAGAGGTAGCAATATAACATGTTCATTCTGTTAGACATGTGCAAATAAAAAAGGTGCATCTCTATAAGGGATCAATGTGTCAGACAGGTCCACAAGAGTTGTGCAGGAGTCATAAGGTCATAGAATGTTGCCGCACTATTTGGCTATGCATTGTTGAGGGTAACTAAGAGAAGCGCTTTCACAAAGCAAGTTATATGGGTTTTGTTGAATTTGTCGTTTGTATGGTGACGCCTGCCAAACAACGGACACAAACGCAGAAGTGAGCTCAATTGACAGTACTCGCCCTGAAACGCTGACTGAGTTCCCAGAAAGCAGAAATAACTAGCAGACAGTGAAGTGGGCTGGCCAGCCAAGAGAGGAAGGCTTGGAAGGGGGTAAGGGGGTACAGTGAAGTGCGCTATGTATGACGGGCTGGCCAGCCAAGGGATACAGGCTTGGAAAGGGCGGTGCGCGTCTAATGTAATGAACATGGTTATTTTTATAAGTTTCCTATAAAGGCCCAGAATTCCCTCATAATCATGAAATTGTTGTATGCTATACATTGGTATTTACTCAAAAAGTTATTGATTTAAAGCCTCTACTTAACTGCTGCCATACTGCATTTGTTTCAGATGAACCCGTGTTGATGTTTCAAAGGAATGTGTATTTTACAAGAGCACAGGAGCGTAAAGTAAATATATAAAATTAGTCAATGTTCCCTGTATAATTCAGCAACACATGTACTGTGTACGTTGAGCTAACCTTGCCTGATGTTCTTGTCTTTGATGTGTCAGATCTCAGATCCAGAAATACTCAGGCTCTTGTACCACGAGGCTAAGGAGAACGTGGTAGATGCTCGTTACCCCATCCCCTCCAATGATTGTGATTACTTATGTGGCTTACAAGCCCTGCTTAAACACCGCTCATTTATTGCTGATGAGCACAACGAAGAATACTACAGGTAATATGGCTGAAAATTTTAACTCCACCAACAAACTCATTTACAAATCTGAGACAGATATTAAGTGAACTTAGAATGTGAAACCTTACTTAAAGGAGCCATCTGCTTTTGGATGCATTTTGCAGAGACAAGACGGGGGATTTCTTGCCGGCACATTTCTGTAAGAGGAAATGGCTGTTTCCTGGTCGCAAGGTCAAGGATAACCCAGAGCAGAGGATCATGCAATTCCATAGAAATGCGTTTAGAACATATGGCAAATTAGATGAGCAGCCGGCCAGAGTGGCAGTGTACAAAGCCTACCTAGAATTCTGTTGGAGGTTGCCTTACTATGGGTAAATTAATGTTTTGTAATAAATACTGTATTTACTGTTGTATAGGTCTCATGCATGTGTAGGTCACACCCCCACTTTTTAATGTTGTCAAATTATCTTAATATGATATTGCAATGATAATGACCCTGGCATCAAGATCACATACTGTAGGTATATAGATGGTTGGTAAAATGCCATAGCAGCTGCCAAAACCATCATTTGCAAAAGGGGACACTGGGAATAAGTCAGACAGGCAGATCGTGTTATGAGTGTGTGGGGCAGGGCCCCAGAAGAGGTGAGAAATGAGTCTGGTAGCTTTGCGGGTGAAGGTGACTGAGATGAGGAAGGATTTCACAATGATACAGCACTAAGGGAAAATCACAATGGAGAATGGGTAGTGTCACAGAGCAGTGAATATTAAGCGATTGACGACAGCTAGAATGTGGTCGACCGAGGTCTGTGATCAGCTTAATGCACTTTTTATTGATAAGCATAGCATTTGATGCGTTCTTTTCACAGCCAATTATTGATCTATCATCAGTTGGATGATCACATTCAATGATTATTCATTTGGTATCCATATTCAGGGCCATGATTACCAGACCTATTGTGCATGATGCCCCTCCATTTGATATAATTGGAATTATGATTATGTCTCTGCTTTTCTAATTGGCCTCGCTGGTTTGTGTCCGTAGTGCTGCATATTTCCGGGGACAAGTGGAACATCCTGGGAGGAAGTTGACTGGCGGGGTTGATGATCCTGTGTATATTGCTGTGAATCCTGATGGTGTTTTCGTCATTGATATGGATGACGTGGTGTGTGGCCTCAATCTCAACACTGCTCGTTAGAATTCGAAGATCTTGTAACGAAACCCGCTAATAAAATATGATACCCTTGTTTATAAATACGATAAGGGCATGTATGATTTTTAGTTCAGTGATCATCTTATCTTCAGCCAGTAAGGCTTTATCACAACTTTCTTTAATGGTCATTGTTATAACATAATCTCACTCATCCCGTACTGTCTGCAAGAATGTTTCATTCTCTACTCTATTGCCAGGTGTTCCTGTTGGGACTATTGTACGAGGAGATGACGTGGGAGTTTGCTGAACCCAAGCAAAAGGACAACCGCAACTGCATTCCCTGTCTCTTCCTTCAGTTCCCAGAGAAAAATAGGGGTGAAAAGGTCACAAAGGTGCTGCAAGTCTTCTCCAGAGAAGTATGAATATCATCTAATGTCATCATTCTTTATCCACATTTTCAGAACAGATGGTTGACTGGATTATAAAAATTTGCTGAATTTGAATTGATTTTGTTGTGTATAAAAATTTGTCTGAACTTATGAGAAGTCGTGATAACTAAGTATGAGTTAGTCGTGTCATAACTAAGTATGAGTTAGTCATGTCATAACTTAGTATGAGTTAGTCATGTCGTAACTGAGTATGAGTTAGTCATGTCATAACTAAGTATGAGTTAGTCTTGTCATAACTAAGTATGAGTAAGTCATAACTTAGTATGAATTAGTCTTGTCATAACTAAGTATGAGTTAGTCATGTCATAACTAAGTATGAGTTAGTCTTGTCGTAACTAAGTATGAGTTAGTCATGTCATAACTAAGTATGAGTTGGTCGTGTCATAACTAAGTATGAATTAGTCTTGTCATAACTAAGTATGAGTTAGTCGTGTCATAACTACTCATTTCAAATCAGCAGAGCTTTGCGGACTCGCGGCCTCATTTTTTAAATTTGCATATATTCATCAGTGGTCAATCACTTGAATAATGTATGAAACAAATTACTGACAAGATAAGTGTGTATGGCATCGTGTCAGAATTAGACCCAGAGGATGTGGCAGTATACCCCCTAAACAGCAATGTGTTCTTCCGATGGATCAGTCTTTGAAGCATGTCTTGTGGCTGTCCTGTGTAACAGGCTGTGCTGATGGATGCCCTCATTGAAACGTTTGTGGAATGGAAGATAGCGAAGAAGCGCCAGTCCAGCGGTCAGGACCAAGTGGACGGTGCTGTTCTGGATCTCGGTAAGTCGGGTCTTACCTCTATCAATAGTTCAGGTCATTAGGGTTTTAGTCCCTCATTCGATGTTGCTACCTGCTCATTCCAAAACTAACAGATGAGATAGGTAGCCCATTAGCTCATTAAATTACAATGTAACAAGCAAGCTTTGTCAATGAGCATAAATGCTGATAACTCTAATTGTACGTTTTCTAATGAAGTGAAGTGCTCTTCATATTAAACAGCTCTTATTTATTTGCACAGTACACAAATAATGTCACAGACAAAATCCAACAAATAACAGGAATTTAGGCCACTAGACAAGAATGCGAATTAGTACATGCATCTGATCATCAAAAAGGAGAGAGAGATCTTTAAATTATGGTATTTCGTGCTCTACATAGAACTGTGCCATTTACAAACCCTTGTGCTATAGCGTGTTTGGTGTTGTGTCTCAATACAAAGGAGAGAAGCAAATGTTATCCCATTCTTCCCCCAACTCACAGCCCTGAAAAACAAGTTTTTGGTGATTGCTTTGATCTCAGCTTTTGATTGGCTTAGTGCTGCTTCATATTTCTTACTTAGATATCAGTGCTAAATGTGAACAAAAATGAAAACGAAGTGAGGAAGTGAATGGTATCCAACGTGTTCTTGGAAAATTCTGTTTTGTTCTGTGCCCTTAGATTAGAGTTGCATTGTACAAAGGTGATTGTTTTCTCTCCCCTCCACATAGGCAACTGGATTAACACAAAATGTGTGTTAATCATAAAATGAACAGCAACAGAAATAACCTGAATTTATGGATACTGAAAATAATGGAGTGGTCAAGACGCATGCTAGAAGAAGATAATGGAGTGGTCAAGACGCGTGCTAAAAGTGCTGACTCAGCCGGGGAATGACAAAGCACTGAGACATTTACATATACAGCCAATGTGATATCAAACGTGGGGTAACAGACACAGCAAACAGTACTAGTTGAACATTGATAATTTTTTATATTAGCCTCTGCTGGCGTAAGTTTTGTTCAACCACAGCATTAACGAGCGGAACACCTTTATGATGGGCCAAACCATTCACACTGCTCGTCCACATAAACATGTTGAAGGCCAGAGAGTGTATGACACTTGTTGGCTGTGCCTTGACAACTCCCAGGATGCTGAGTGGAACTGTGAGGATTGAAAGGCAGATGCACCACACCACTAGGTACAGGGCAACTATTCTGGGTGGTGAAGTGTTGTGAATGCCACTTGCTCGGGGTCGTTTCTGTGATTTTTGTAAACTCACAAAGACTCGGGTATAGGCGCAGATGGTAGCCACACTGAGGATGCCGTAGGTTGCTGCAGCTGCACGGACATAAATTACAGCAGCAACTCTATCATGTGGTAAATGTAGGCCTAGGTACGGATCTACAATTGGGGTCAGGGGATAGAAGATGGAGGTGGGGATGACAAATGTGATGATGGGGACGCACACACACAGCATTCTGACAAAACTACTGCCCTCTGTGGAGTGCATGGGGGAGAGCTCGGACTTCTCCCTGTCGATATGAGCTGCATGGCCACTGGCAATGAGGAAGGTGATGAGCTGGGAGGCGGAAGAACACACCCAGAAGATCCCTGTCTGGATGACAGCCCCTCGCTGCCACACCTGCCAATCAGGCCAAGAGCTGTGCAGCAGCAAGGTTAGCTTGAAGGTCAGGTTCATTATTAGGTCGAGTTTGGCTTGTAAGATGAGAAAGAATTGCTGAGGGGGACACCTGTGTTTCTCCCACCACTTCTTCGCTATGATGACCAAGACATTAGCCACTATTCCTAGCACAACATTCAAGCCTTGTAACATCCACAGGATGAATCCCAGTGTGCTTGCTTCCTTGCTGTGATTGGACCAATCTACCTCTGTGCTTCCCTCATCACTGGATATAGATATTGTTGCCTCAGAGCTGGCCATTCCTTATAGGCTATACCTCTCTGAAATGAATGGTTTGAATCAATCTTAGGGATGGAACAAAACGAGTTGACAAATATTTGGAAAAAAAATAATGGTCATAATACAGATAAAGTAGGTAATGAATAAACTCACCTCTGTTCTTAACTAGGTGTGTAGTAATTTAAGATAACAGATCTTTGCTCCTTCATTCTCCTCCATGTATGGTTCAAATGTGAAAGACTTTCTCCTGCAGTTAGACACTACATCAATGACCTATGTATATATCTTTCTCTTGTTACTGTGGCAGTTTCTGTCAGTGTCTCTGAATATCTATGTTGATTCCCATGGAAATCTTCACACACTGGATTGGAATGTGTTATGCTACTGCAGAGGAGTGTTTGTCAGACACTGGCTTTTTAGCACCTTCAGCTTTTCCTGGTAACTGTGTGCTTAATTACATGTCTCATCAGCCACAGGAAATGATTCCACCCCCACACCCCTCATGTCACTCAATGAAGAAGCTGCCACGCGTATTCTTTACTCGCCCCACACAACGTGTATATCTGTGAATGAGACGGAACATTTCAGGTTGTTGTTTTTATCTAGCAATTAATTTGACAATAGTCTGCACAACTTCTGTATTCAATCATGATATTGTGGAGATGTACATGAACTGCTGTTTGGCTGCCAAATTAACACCTGTGTGAGTTCCTTTTCTGGTGTTAATTAAGTAGAGCATGGCTTTGATGCATTTCAACAGTATGCTAATAACTGATAATTACCTGTTCACCATGGTTTTCTTCTTTGCCTTTTGGTTGTCAGGTAGAATTATAACATTGTGGTGGTTGTTATTCATTTCATTTACGATTGGGGGAACAAATTTCTTAACCATACTGAAATGATTCCACTGTAATGAAGTGTGATAAACAAAACCTGAAGCACCAACAGAGAAGAACACGCCAAGGGATGTTAAAGCTGGATTCAACAGGGACAGGAGAGAGAGATGATACATTTTCATCTCCACTAAAACATTTTTATTTATGGCTCTGTTAGTTATTCTGTGATCATGATAGTGAGATTCAATGTCACAAAGGTCAAGGCCGTCTTTTACTATGCATGGATGTGGTAGAAATAGTCTTTGCTTTTGGACTGTATGTCTGGATCTTTGTCCCGCTCCCACCCAATACAGTTAGCAGTGATCAAGTATACTTTGTGTTTGCAGATGATGACGGGGATGGCATTATCAAGCCTGAAGGAGAAACATGGAAGCAGTTCAACAGACTCTGCTTGGCAACTTTTAATAAAAAAGGCAAGCAATACTTATGATGAATCCTTATATATTATCAAGCCCAGTCTCCCCTACCCTGCAGGCTTTAATGCCAACGAGTTATTGCATTCCATTGATGTGGTTTTGATCTTGCTTAAGGCTGTGACCAGTGGTTCTGTTTAAGGGACCTCATCACAAACTCTGATTCATCATCCACCATACTTTTCATTGCCATGTTGATTTTTACTTCCAGGTCAATGTGTTGATGCTAAGATGAGAAAACCAAAACCCAAAGTGGACACCAAGAAATGATGGTGTTCTGATAGGACCAGCCTGGCATCCTCAGCTGAAACTACACATTGCCTGTGATAGCGACTCCCTGCATGTTCTGTTCCTAGCTCCGATCAACTGCTTCAGTAGGAATGCTCTATAGAATTAGATCTATCCAGATGGATTTCCAGCCTGCATCCTCCAGTGCAGCTCCACGGCTGCTAGTTTAGTTTGTATATATATCAAGGGAGAAAATGATATACATCTTGTTATGACCCTGCAAACCATTTCATTGTGGTTGTTTCATATAATGATATGATGTTGAATTGGCTTACAAATTCCAATGCGGAATAATGGTTCGTATTGCTCACTATGTCATGCTATTGTATATATTATGTCATGCTAACAAATAAGATAAAAGTAGGGAACTTTTCTAAAATCAGGGCCATGTATGTCAAGAGTGGTTTCAAATCAATACCTTCTATCTGTCGTGGGATATACTAAACAAAGTGATGTTTTGTTCACTTGCATTGTTTGTAACCTTCCAGGTCATGTAATCTGATTTTCAATTGGTCTGTTCTGTCTCAAGATATGTAAAACTGAGTGATGTTTTGTTCACTTATGTCAATCAGTTTTGGGCCATGGATGACTCATATATTATGAGCTTCTTATGTATTGTTATTATTTTTGTATTTGATGAATCTGATGTCTTCATACATTAAATCCTATTTTATTATTAACCTCACTGACAAATGGTGTCCACCAGGAATTAGTGTATTAAAAGCAAAATCTAAAATGCACAACAATTATCTTGACAATGCAGCCCATCCATGTGTCTAACTGGTTTTTCATGTTATTGCCAAATATTTATTTCACCATCACCGCAAGCAACTGCCACAGTTGAAGAGAGCAGAGGGTGCCAGGCAACATCCATACACAATCCACCAACTGGGATTCGGCTAATTCTTCGTCCAAAGTTGTAATCGTAATAGTATACAGACCCATCCGAGCTACCACTCGCAATGCATCTTCCATCGGGGCTTACATCAAAGCCTACATTATAACCACGCACCTGGGGAAGAAAATATCAAATATTTATATACATATATATATTTATATATATTAACAGATACATTTTCAGTTCTTATTTCATGCAAGTAGTGTTAAGATCACTTTATCCTCACTAATATACCAATAAAGTAGCACTAACTTTGTGGCCTTCAAAACGCTTGTATTTGTCCATTTTGAAGGGTTTTATCGTAGAGAATATAGCCACATAATCCCCGTGAGACTGAGCCAATAACTGCGACTCGTTTGAATGAAGTTTCAGTCTGGTACATGTGAAGCGCTCTTGGTAAATTTGATTGGAAATCACAACCCCAGAAGTAAAATCCCAAGCCATAATGTTCCTGTCTGCGGAATCACGACTGACCATGTCGTTGCAGGTGAACATCGTTTGACCATTTGGCAGAATACACAAGTCTTGTACCTGCAAGAAAAATCCAGCAATGCATATTAGTTAATGATTAATGCATATAAGTACAATAGCTGAGTAATCATAGATAAGTATCTAAGAACCTGGCCAAATGATTCCTTGTGTCGGTATGTCTTGACAGGTTTAGGTGAAGCCCGTGTGTCATATGCGGATAGACAATTGCGACTCCCAGAGATGAAGGAGTGTAAATGTACCGGATGGTATACAACGCACGTCACAAAGTTCTCCTGACTGTACTGCTGTACTTGAACCCCTGAATATCACAATTTCAAAAAGCAATCGAGCATTTGAATCTTGATGCTGGTCAGTAACATTATCATTGATAAATAACATGCGTGATAGACTCGGTTGACTAATACACGAAGATATCAAATCATACATGACTTTGGAAATATACATGGGTAAATCCAGATATACCTTTTTCAACATCAAACAATCTGGCAGTCTTGTCATAACTGGCTGTGAGTATTTTCATTCCACAATTAGACCATGTTCCTTGTTTTACACCTTTCTTGTGATTGGAGAATGTTTGAACACATGGATTTGATTTTGAGAAGACATTCCATATTCTGACAGACGAGTCCAGTGACACTGAAAGAAGCAGGTGACTATATTGGGGAGAACACCATTTGATCTGACTGACAGTGCTGTTGTGAGCTGAAATATGATGGAACTGCTTGTTAGGTACAGCACATGTGCTTATAGATGAGGCAGAATAAGAAGGTCCGATTCGATGATGAACAAAAAAGCATGTTTTCTTCAAAGGGTGAGCATTGGTGGGATGAGTCGACGTCACTCCCTGTGCACATTGACGTTTGCCAGTGCCGAAGTTGGTTGCTTTTGGATGTGCAGCCATTACAGAAGTATTCTGATCAGTTTCTGAATCTACACCCCAGACTTTGACTGGATTAAGAAAATCGTCCCTCTGTTCTTTGGTCCAGAATGAAGACTGGGGTGCGGATTGGCCATTTTTCTGAGCTGCTTCACAGCGTGTGTTAACACGAGTCAAGTCAGGGTATTCCACCTCTCTCTTTATTAGTTTAGATATCTTGACGTCGCGGGCGCTGACAACACGTCGCTTCTGTTGTTTAATAGCAACTGGTTCTTCGACGTTGTCTGAATCGGTGTCGTCATCTCTATCATCTCCATTTAATCCCAGATAATCATAAGCTGGTGTGGGTTTTGGGGAGAGCGCAAGCCCCTCGTCGTCGCCGGACTCATGCGCCCGGGCCCCGGTACCGGGATCGAGTGGAGGGATGTTCTGTGGACTAGTGGTAGGAATCGCTTCATCCGAAGACTCCTCGTCCGTACACTCGGGTTCACCATAAGCAATGATTATGTCCATATCAGCAATTTATGCGTGAAGAGTTAGAAGCATTAACAGCTACCCCACGTTACCGTTTAAGAATTTATTCTAATGAGGTCAACCGGAAAACAATTTCTCAGAATATCAACAAACTCAGAGTGAAGGACAATCTGCTTGGCGAGTTCCCCGCTCCGGTTACGTGATCCCTCGCGTACCACACCTCGCCGCGCCGATCGGGACAACCGGAATGGATCCAGGGAGGTGCTCATTAGCATATTGAAATCAACTATTTACATATTTGAATTAGCGAATTTGGCTCTTAGTCTTGTTTTTGGATAATATATATTGCTCTCTAACATAAGATATTTGTGCAATAGTTTATCATTGGGGGAGAACACCGTCTATCGGTTGAAAATAATCCCCGAGACTTCGGATCATCAGTCCCACCACATGCCCCCATGTTGAATAGGGGCCTTCACATCCTTGGGTTTCCGTCGCGGCCGCCAGGAGGCCCACCGTCGCGCACAGCGATTTTTACCGGAACTGGGGGCATGTTTCACTGCCTGTCAAGCTGTCATCGCCTTGTTCGCGCTTTACCAGTTGCTGTGTTAAGTTCGTGCGTTGTTGCGCGCATTCTTGTTGCGTGTTTCTATAGGTGTTAAGGACATCAAAGACATTGCCGAAAGTGTCAAGCGTATTCTGAACTTTGCATAAGTTCATCTGAACGCCGACACATCGCAATGAGCACATTTGAAACAGTTTTCAAACACAGAGATTCTGCAAGAACATCAGTATTCACCCGATATCATTTCGAAGTTAGCTTGCGTGACTGTTGCTACACAAGGTCATCACTGTCCTCATCTTATAGTGGAAAGTACCCCAGCTGAAAACTTTCATCAAAGATAGGGGAATGCCTTGCTCGAGTTATAATAATAAAACTGAGCTCTTATAATTAGTAAGAAATGCCTGCAGCACCTTAAATATTTACCATGAATGAAGAACTATTTACATAGAAGGTCGACGATCAGGAATGTCAAATGCACCTGAGCCTATACTGAGGCTTACTGTCTTATTCATTTGGTGACCAAATGTAAATTTACATTAATGGAGATTTAGCAGGGTGGCATCATTTGAAAGCGAAAGGGGATATCAGCTGTTCCTCAACAGACTCATACATGCAGTTGAATATAAATCCCTGAATCATTGTAGGTGTTTTCTGAGGGGGAATTGTGTTAGTGAGTCCGAGCAACCATACAATGTACCCATCTGGTACCATAGAGTCTGCTGGATGTGAGTGCACATGGTAATTCTTAATTCATATAGTTAGAATATTTAACTTAAGAAAGTTGAATACAGATATGTCAAACATCTCATCAATATGTATAAATACCTATGAAGACTTGCTGATACAATAGTAACTTTGCGTTTTGTTTTTATGTGGTGTTGTCGTTTGGTAGAAGAGAGATACAAAGTTTGTTATTTATTTTCTCATCTTTCTTTGCAAAGATGATGGTGGTTGCAAACATGTTGTGGCCATGATGTTTGCAGTGGCTGACTTCAATACCAATATGCAAAGTCTTATCCAGCATTACCGCCTGATGAAGAGACATGTCACACGGCTTGTCGCCTTGATTATTTTGATGTCTGGCAGTTGCAATTACACAGTCTATATCACGTCAGTAATACAACTGACGAAAACTTTGCTTTCTACGGGTGGTTTTTTCGTTTTCTTGCAAACATCGGCCTTGCAGTCCACTACGGCGCAAGTAAACATGGGCATGGCTGCTTCCGCGCAGTCTATATAGTCTATAGAACGATATTCCTAAACAATTTCTCCCAAATAACACCAATATCAAACATAAAACGACGAATATATATATATATATATATATATATATATATATATATATATATATATATATATATATATATATATATATATGTGTGTGTGTGTGTGTGTATATATATATATATATATATATATATATATATATATGTATATATATATATATGTATATTTATATTATATATATATATATCTATATATATATATATATATATATATATATATATATATATATATATATATATATATATATATATATATGTGTGTGTGTGTGTGTGTGTGTGTGTAAAGTCTCCCTCTCCCGCTCTCTCTCTCTCTCTCTTTCTCTCTCTATGCGATTAACAAGTAGTTTTTGGTATATCGAATGTTGACTACAGTAGTTGGACTTAAATGCAGAGAGTGATCGAGATCGTCGTACAAAAACTCTTTGAGATTCGGCGACATCATCCTGCCCGCTCTTATTGTGCCACTCTATTTTGGATTCTTTGCAAATACTCTTGAAATTTTGGTGGCGGAGTGACCCCTCCCTATTCTCGCCTGGGTTCACCTTCGAAAACTTCCGCTTTTATTGAGCGTGCGCAGTAGTCTTGGCAACCGACGCTTTGCTTGGTCTCTTCTCACTAGTGTTACTCTTCTTTGTGTTTGCTCAGTGGAGTGGTTGTTGACTGGCTCTCTATTTAAGAAGGTAACTTATTCGAAAGTTGTATGTATAAGCTCATCTAAATCTAAATTATTGCGTATTCAAGTTTTTTTCAAAAAAACTTAGGCCCTTTAATCCGCCTTTATCTGTTATGGCTTTAACAAAAACCGAATTAGCCCTACAAGACGTCTGGGTATATATTCATATTACCGTTCGACCGGAGCTAAAACCGAATCAACATGGCAATCTATGCCATGTAGTCTAATTGGTCCACCGCATTTCTACGCGATCATTTAACAAATAACATCCAAACCCCCCTTAATCGATAAACATCTTCGGTTTCGAAACAATGAGAATAATTTCCCAATCATGTAAAAGTAGATAAATCTACTTTTAGTTTTACGTGATTGGGAAAATATTTTCGTTAATAACTAGGGGTGGCAGTGGTTTTTTTCATATTCATTGTATCTCATTTGAATTATACCCCAAAAATTGTATAATGTAGAGTATTCTGAAAAGGTATGCTTCATTTTTCAAAGTCACTCAGTAAAAAAGTTATTGAGGTTTCAAATGTCATGGTTTTCCCTGGTTTTGTGCCAGAATTCTATGGTAAGGGATGACAGCCAATTTTCTTGTCTCACATTTAGAATATCAGAGTGAAATTATACCACAAGAATGGTAATATGTAGAGGATTCTTAAAAAAAATATATTTCATTTTTCTAAGTCATTTGGTCAATAGTTATTGAGGTTTCAAATGTCATTGTATTGCCCGGTTTTGTGCCTGAATTCTACGGTAACAGCCAATTTTCTTGTCTCATATTTAAAATATCAGAGTTGAATAATTCCACAAGAATTGTATAATGTAGAGGATTCCAATCAGGTAAGTCAATAAGTAAAAAAAAAATTGTATCTCTTTGTCCACGCTGGCCAACTTTGTCCTCACATAAGATTCCCTCTCTTGGGTCTGCTTTATAACTTTGTGACCTTTGCCAATTTTCGTGCCATCAATAATTCGTTAGAGTTAGATTGAGGCAAGGCTTTCTCATTCTCTGCAACCCCTGACTCCAAAGTGCCAATTCTCTCCTCTACAAGGGTGGACTCCATATCAAAAGATGCTGTCGCCCCTCATGACCACACTGAACAGGAGGATGGAGCTCACAACACTGCTTTAGTTCAGAGGGTGGGGCATTTATAACTGGAAAATTGAATGCTGAGTTAAGAAAACCCTCTTGTCTTTCAATATCTTTGCTAACTTTATCCTGCTCAGCATCTTGGGTTGACTATTACTTGATCAAGACTCCTTCGTAAATCGTTAAAGCTAAAGGGCTGGCCGGTGGGATTTGAGGTAACTGAAATTTGTTACCTCCCCTCCTGTTTCCACTTATCTATTAATGCCTTGATATACAAACATACCCTTTTAAACTACTGTCCAATGTGTATCAAAAATAGCAGGTCTTGAAGAAAAGCAGGCAAATAATATGTCCTAGCTTTATACCATGATCATAAAATTCCCCTGGCTCAGACTAGGGCGGTACAATTTATTTGTCACACCCTTTATTAAATTTATACATGCATGGCATCAGGTAACGATGAGAGATATTAGGTACTATTAAACCACTCGTTTTGACGTACAAATTTGTTCCTTCTAGTTCCCTTGCTCCAGGCAGTCTAAAACCACCATCAACTGTGCGGACGCTGTGACAAGAAACCCTTCACATAATTTGATTTGTTTATTCCATGGCAGGGATTTTATGTCAGTGATTCTGTTTCAGAGTTCATTCAAAGCAGGGGATCAAAATGCCATCAAGAGCACCAAGTTATTACCATTGGTCACAGGACAAGCCTGTCACCACAAACCAAACATATGGTTTTGATTTCAAAGATGTAGTTTCTGATGATTCCACAAAGAAACGGAAGCTTGGTCCATTTGACTACACAAGACCATTTTCAAATTCAGCATTTTTCCCAACTATCTCCCATGACAGTAGCTTGACTGCTCCAGCACGGAGTCGGCCCTTGGCCAAATTGCGACCATGCGACAGCTTCTGTCCTCCCGGTGTGACAAATGTATTTGACATCAACAAGGGATATGTCATGGGAAGTGTACCTATTACACAAAAAATCCAAAAGGGCCCTGTTCCGGTAGGGGTATCATTGTCAAGATCTATAACTGCCCCAGCAGCATACTTGCCACCTCAACCAAAAGCAAGGGATCTCTATTTGTGGCACACCTTGTCAGGCACTCTGGTCCACTGCAAGAACTATCCTCCACAGACCACTCAAAGCTAAATGAAGATACTGCTTACAACAAGAAATCGAATGACAAAATAGCTGTGATACAGACATTTTACTTTGATTGTTGTTTTTACATCGTTCATAGAGGGAGATGGTTATTGAATCAGTATTGTTTTACAAGATGACATTATGTCAGGAATTGTAAGATATTTGCAATGAATGATATTAAAAAAACACTTGAGGGTGAGATGTATACAATGTTATGTTTACTGAATATTTTGTTCCCACAAGTGAACAATCAAATAATTAACTGTGATAATGGTGACAGGAATCACATTTTGTAACTATGCAGAGTATTTTACACTACTCTTATATAGATAATGACCAGTATTCAATGCGATTCATCAAAACCATTGTGCTATTTCACCTCAAATATTTACTAGGTGATAAATTGTAATCTACGTATCTCTTACATTATTTTATATTTTGTTTGAAGTGGCTTCTATCATCTTCATATCGTTTATCAAGCTTATGGTGACCAATATCAAGAATAAAAATTGACAAGTATTTACATGGCATAAAGTAAGATATGCAATTCATTTGTGATATCAAGTATTATGTGTTTGTATGACATTAATTATTGCTTTGCCCCATCTCCAGTATTTGTTTGAACGTATTATTGCTGGAAATGCAATATGCATTAAACGTGTGAAGAGGTTCATTGTTCCGCTGTTCATTGATTGTAAGCCTTCACTTTTCATTTTGACATTGTTGGATGTGGAGAAGCAGTGTAACTTAAACTAATTTAAATTTTTTATTTGACAGCATATTCTTCGCCATCTCCCAACCATTCTTTTAATTATATGGATGAAATAATAAGTATAAGTTTCTGAACGGAGCAAACAATCATCTACAATGCCCATAAACCTGTTTATTTGGGTCTTAGAAAATGAGTCAAATGCACTGCAGACGTGGGGAGGAAGTCTGGTTGATAGTGAAGTCAACAGATTGGTTGAGGCGACCACGTCTCCGAATTAATCGGAGAATTCAACTTGGTTTTAAGAGACCCTATGACAAAGCAATACGCGGCTTGCAGTTGGCGTCTTCAAATATTTACTCAGACTGAGGCATGATCGAGTTAGCGTTAAATGATTATCTTTAAACTCTATGATGCCACGACCAAAGCATTATTAAGTGAAAAGGCATATCATAATGGACTAGCTATGGCCCCATGGGGATTCGCTAAATGACAGTCACATACACGGGCCAGCCAGTCAGATTAGTATAGCTCACAGCAGAGGAAATATCCGAGATGATTCTACACCAATGAGAGGGATGCTGTCTCTACTCCGTAGACAGAAGTCGCGGTATTATCCCATCTCCCCGGAATCATGCTGAGGCGCGAAATTGTAACACCTACCGAGCTGTGTCTACTGCAGTGTTGCTAACATCAAACAACGGCGAAGTCGGCGGAGCTCTGATTACCGGAGTTAGGAAATTTCTGCAAGTCTCACACTACAAATTATCGAAGCAATAATGTCGAAAAAGATAAATCTCCGAGATCTCCTATAGTTGAAACCATCATGACAGGCAGCTGAGGCCGAATGGGGATTAAGGGGCTACCTCTCATATTTACAGGTCCCAGGCAGATACCTTACATAACATAGGTTCACGCTAATTAGCATTATCAGGAGACATCGTCGTGCTTGATTATCGCGTGTAGGTGCCATCGCGATAAGTATGTTATCGCATGGTCACGCGGATGATATGGTGAAAAACACTCGGACGCTCCGCGTCCTTGTGCTCTTTCTCCATATCACCCACGTGACCATGCGATAACTAACACATATCACCCGCGTGACCATGCGATAATCAACACGTAAACAGGGCCCGCAGCCAAGTGGCTAGGGAACCTTGACTAATTCCTGACCTTGATAACCACATTTCCCTCAGTTACATAAACGATTTAACAGGAATTGCATCTTCTTCTAAAGAAGCGGGATTATGACTCGATGAAGCTAATTCTTATCTATCATCTACCCAAAGCGGTTTCCCTGAGATCACGTGACAGTCTTCCCAGAGTTCAATGCGTTGACCGCTTCCACGGAGTTCAGACACACTCTCAGACTCTCCCAGTTACTTTGGATTATTCTCGTGTTTTTCTGTTTCATGGATTTATCTTGCGTAACGTTTTGAGATCATAGTGAACTGGCTAGTAACTGTGGTTGAGTTGGATGTTTTACTTTTCCGTATTGTTGTGGATACTTCGTTGGTGTTCATCATGGATAATTCCCAGAACCCTGCGAACTTAGTTTCGGCAATTGTTGCTGAAATGGACAATACGCTGGTACCTGTTGAGACAGGAATCATGGCCAGCAATAACCCTTTTCTTTCTTCCCCGTCGAGTGTTGCGACCTCGACTTCAAGGGGAAAAGGCCAAAAACGATCGAGATCGATTCAGGGCTAAGATGGTGGAAAATACACAACCGCTAAGGTGACAAAAGCACCTCAAAAGTCCTCCGTATCTTCTGCGGAAGTTTCTGATACTGGACCATCACAGACCCTACCGTTGAACTCGTTGAGAATGAGAAAAAGTATACTCCATCGTACAAGGTATTATGCGATTGTCTAACCCGTCGTAAAAGTCGAGATGTCGAAAAAACCACCCCCTTCGTGCGGCACATGTATACTATATCATTACACTTAAGTGCCCCTCCCGGGCTTAGCATTAGACTTCGTCATTCTGCGCATGGGCAATGCATGTGGTCTTGAACTTGTGAACAAACATGTTGTTGTGTTTCTGACTTTTTACCGCTTCCCAAATTGATCGAACTATAAATAATTACCATGGATGAAATCCCCCGCCGAAAAGGGATAAAATCGTCCGTAAAACATCATTGCATTCTATAACTCCATCACTTGTGTATGTTTTGTGCTTGGTAGTTGTCTGAAACGATCTAAAAATATTCGCATTGCGTTGTTTCGAAAAACGGTAAGACGTCTACGCAGACGTTTTGTAGGGCTACTCATATGACCGAGGAGGGGCTTACTCTACAGCGCTGCTTGGGGTCTCTTCCTGCTCGCAAGCACGTCACGGTTTTCCGCCTAATCAGTGGATGGGTCCGCAACCTCAACCGCATCCCACCCGATCTCCTGCGCATCGGCTTCTGCGCTGGCTGGGATTCGCCTCTGCAACACTCTGATCGCTTTGGGGCAAATTCGGGCCATTACGCGACGAAATATTATTACGAAATGTCATCTCTTAAATATTACAAAAACATTTTCTGTTGTGTGTGATTAGAATAATGATAATCATTTTGTTATGGAAAACCTTTTTATAGGCCTAATATGAGGCATTTATCGAAAAAAAGTAGTTCCGCGGACGTTTCATGGCCGTCAAGCGTTTCTAAAAATGGCGGCAGTCAGATGTGAAGACGAATTTGTTAACGAAAATCGACTGAAAAAAGCAATAATTGGAAATGACAAACAAGCAGCGAGAGTGTTTGGAGAAGTTGTTCTTGGGAAACGACGTTGTTGCTAATCTACCAACGGGGTATGGGAAAAGCCTGATATACCATTTGCTCCCAGATTTGCTGCTCCCCCCTGCCCCCCGATGGGAATTCACATCATTTATGGAAAAAAGAGACACACAACCAAAAAAAAACTTGGACTGCTAATGTTAGAATAAGATTTGCCCAAATTTAATACTTGTGACTGCAGGGCCTTGGTTATATAACCTAAATAACTGCAGCGTATAAAGTAAAGAAAATTCATAATCAAAGACATCAAAATGCGGCCTTTGTGGACAGTAAACACAGCTTTATTTACTACAGAAGGTCTTACTTCCGAGCTTCCCCGATAAGCTCCATTCATGTTGACCATTCTTGTTTGTTTATGTTTGACGCGCGCTGCTTGTTATCGCCCGGTCAGAGGTTACAACCGGGTCAAATCGCATGCGCTCCGTGAACTATTGCAGAGATACTATGTTAGCATTGCGTCAAACATGTCTGCCATGGAGAGTGCATCCCACCATGAGCTACCCACCCCCGGAGGTTTTACAGGCATGGAACAGCTTCCTGGTAAACCAAGGAAACAAGGCGTGCGCGCCATCTGTAGCTCTAGGTGCTCCTCCCATGGGGCCTACAGCCTCCGTGACGTCAGAACCGTATGCATCCTCAGAGTGCTCGCAAGGTCCAACGACAATGTCGGTCTGCATGGACAATATTATGCACTCACTGAGCGATATCAGTGATGACGACAACGATGATAGGGCTGACCCTAAAGCCAGAGACACATGCGAGGAAAACGACCAATTTACTGAGATTTTAGATGACATTGGGGGATCCTTTGAGCACACAGCTACGGTTGGCCAACATATTCATGAGAAATTAGCTAATCTGGCTAATATGGGATTCCGCACATTCATTGCTGTGGAAAAAACTCAAGACTTGTGTGCCAAATACCTAAATCCAGGCATCTGTCCTAAAACGACCGTGCCTCGAACAAATCAGGAGATTTACTCAAGCCTTCGAGGACACGGGGAGGTTCAAGCATTGGACAGGAGCCTACAAAAATCCCAACAACTGATCCTCAAAGCCGGAACGCCACTACTCCAAATAATGGACATGTTCCTGAAACATGACCCATCACAACAGTTTCCCTTGCATGATGCCATGAGAACTGCCGGAGATGCCTTCAAATTACTTACGGCATCGTTTGGTTCGCTGACGATGCGTCGACGAGAACTTATTAAACCTCACCTACAGGGCAGATACAAGAAAATCTGTCACCAAAATAACCCGGTAACAGATTACCTTTTCGGCAGTGACCTGTCACAGCAGGTGAAAGAGATTTCCGACTCCGGCAAACTAGACCTTGTGCGGAAACATCAACAGCAGGAACGATCTCGCAACTTCAGAGGCCGAGGCCCATACACATATTCAAATCCACGTCGAGGACAACATCAACCTCAAACCAAGAGAAATTTTTTAGAGGCCAAGCCCCTCCCTCGTCCTCAGTGGAAGGGGCGCCCAAGGAACAAATAAGGCTGATCCCTCATACTTCAACCGAGGTGAGTCCTTCGATCACTGTAATGAACACGGAATTGAGTAACAACCCAGACAATTATGTTGCGGGAAAAATTGCAAATTATTTCCACGAGTGGAATAAGGTAACTCATGACCCGGATATTCTGCAAGTGGTTAGAGGACTTAAAATTGACTTCTCAAATGAGGTTTCTCTGAAAGTAGCCACATCTATATACTCAGGCTATGGTGTGCTCCTCGGGGTGCATGATGTTGAGAATAATTACACCAGAAATAATTTATTAACACATATCGCACATGATCACTGAATAACAAGTAAGCACGGAAGAAAAACGGTGTGACACTTAAATTGTATTTGTTGTACGTACCGGAGAAGATAAATATAAACATCTCATATATTTGCATTGAGAATCAAATGATATAATATACTTCTCAATTAATTGTTTTGATGAAAATGCACGTCTTCCCTACGCTGCAGATTCCTTCATTAAATGATACCCTGCATATACTTGAATAATATAAGATAGCATTTTGGTAATGTGTATCACAAAAGGCCACTAATTCTACACGTGTCCACATGATATGAAAGACGGTGCGATAACAGTGTAGTGGTTTTTACTTATAGTTAGCCGCGCACGACGGTAATATAAATATATACCGTCGTGATTGAGGATATGTGGGTCGTGTGGCAATTTTTGTATTTCGCGTGCATATAGCTTCTCATCAATGTTGTGTACTTACGTAAATATATATGTCGACAAATGAGATGAATATCCGCTGATCATGACTATTTTGGTTATCCACTGTCTCGTTATTATTTAGCAATTGTCAAATGAACTTTTAGAATCACAACTAACGTTCACGGCAGCCCCAGTTTTGGAGATATGACGTCACATTACGCAGTTTCATTTTCACTCGCCATGTGGTTGCAGGTCCCGGGGGAGGGGGCACTTAAGTATAAAGAGGTAATATACATGTGTCGGGGTAGGTTTTTTTCAGCCTCCCGACGAGTTTTGTTGACCTCATAATTGTAGGATGGGGTATGCTCTTGCCATTTTTACCTTGTATGACGGGTACAGGTTTTTGAGATGCCGGGGCACACCCCTACGCAGGACAAGGCCAAGTGCCCCCTCCAGACTGCGGGAATCAATACGTGTTATCTTTTTTTAAATGTCAATGTGATATCGTTGAATACATATCGCCCTTCAAAGTAGATATTTCCAAAAGATAATCATTGACAAAATGACACATACTTAAATAAAAAAATTCAGAAAGAAAAAGATCGCTTGCGCGCAGAAACCGATCTTGTCGTTTAAAATAACCATGAACTTTTCAGAATTTGTGTGGCTGGATTAAATCGCCTTTGACGAAATCTCACACGAAAACTAACTCAACTTGTTAATAAACATTCAATTATGTGAACAATTATTCTTCATATGTACGTGTCTGTAATAATCGTGTATAATTGGATTTCATGTATTGTCGCGCCGCATTTGGTTACGATCATCGCGGGTAACTTATACACCTATAGTAAGATTTTGTCTTATAATCTGCAAGCTTAGAGGCAAAATGATTGTTGAACATAATTGTTGATATCATAGTGTCAAATATGCGCTGTTTGGAAGAAGACGATGTTAAAGGCATTTAATAATTTAACCAGCACTTACAGTTTGCGTGGATTTCGTTATCGAGCTTGTGATCGTTGATAAATGGTCGACCCAATCAATGAGGACATAATGTCAGAGGGCAACATAAGGAGTAAAACTTAGCCGAGTTCTTGAGTACATGTGTCTTGATAATTATCTTGAGACGATCCTTATCTTACAATGGGGTCACGAACCGGTAAATGGTGTTCTAAATCAGGGGCGTAGCTTGGATGGAATGTCAGTGGTGCGTTTTGGCGTATATTTGGTACAAATAAGAATGATTCATAGACCATATTAGGCAAGGCAACTCGCCCCTGGTGTTTTGATGATCTGATGCCACCTTAGGGGCGAGGGTCCGTATGCAGAATCTTGAGCGTTATAAGCAAATTTGTTCCTTCTCGCAATGCAGAGAAGGGAAAGTTTAAAAAACATAGATTTTAATATCCATAAATGTCTACCCATCAATCTTGCCTAGAGTCCAACAACAGCCATACACCTTAATCAACAGAATCAACGAAATCCAACACAATTTTTAAAATTGTTGTCCAACATGGCTACCGCGCGAATCGAAAACATGAACGAGAATTAACGCAATTATGTTGCATTGTGGGAGTCGGCCATGTTGAGTTTTTGAACAAAGTTTCATGATGTGCCATATTTTAGTGCTCAAACAGAACAAGTAGACAAAACTGTTATAATAGAAACAGTCCTCGTGTCATTTTGTGATATAATCTTGCATTTTGTCACAAATTTTTTTGCTTGGAGGGCTTTGGTAAGTTTTTAGCGAGTTCATTGGTCGTCCTTAATGAAGCTCGGAAATATCACAGGTGGCTCTTCGCCTCTACAGCTCGGATGTGAGAGATCGAAAGTAGTAAATGGCGCGGAGCTGTCAGAGGCGGAATTTCTTTGCCTAAGACCATATATATCATGACATTTTACTTAGATTTAAGTCTCATGACTGGAATAACCGCTGAGTTTTCGCAGCTTACTACTTGTTCCAAATGCCCCGGAAAAGAAAACTACAATAATAAATAATGGTATATAAAATTAAAATTGTTACAAGACAAAGAACTAAAAAACAAAATCAGCCGGACGGGGAATGGTACCCGGTATTGCCGGGTTGCGAGGCGAGCACTGATCCCCTACACTATTGTCTCTGTACAACATTTTCTGTATTATATGTTATTAATGCAATAATTTGAACACGGCCATTTGAAATCAAATGTGGGATTACAAAAAAATAACTGGTTTACATAGTAAATCTATCTTAACTGGTTTACATATTAGTTTCTTACATGAGAACGCAGTTCAGATGGAAATATCCGTCATTGAGGGTAACTGTTTCGTGGGAACCCGGGGTTAAAGTGGCCTAGGCTGTTTTATAACCTGGGTATATTCTGGTCTAGGCCATTTTATACTCCGGGGTATAATCTGGGCATGTCCATTTTATATCTCCTGGGCCATATTATACCCCCAACACCCAGACACAAAATATTTAAGGAAGCACAGTAATATTTTTTATTTGACGTTTCGTCGTTTCATGCAATACAATGTGCTGAACATCTTTGATCCTAACCTTAGTCTCGTGCACAGGTTTCTGAGATATGATGCACGAAGCATATATAAACGTTGGTTACCACATTCTCAAGATAATATGCGTCTAATCTTCAGGGGAAGATGACCTCATCAAACACCGTGAACGTGAATATGAGCACAGACTGTCGCGTTAATCACACACCAGGTGGACAGTTAATACGTTGGCCGGTCATTACAGAGCGTCACACGTTGCACAGAAATAGGGTAAGATGGAAACCGTTGGTGTAAATAAGGATGATATCGTCAGAGAATACATTGCTCTTCAAGTCCCCGGGATCCAAGCAAAATCGGACACGAAAAAATACCCGCTTGAGTTCGTTGTTCGCTACAAAGATTATCTTTTGCTTTTGCTCTCCAACAAAAGCCAACGCATCAAGAAAACTTGCATGGCCGTCCTATTCGTCGCCTATATGGTCTACTTCGGCTTTGCCATCAGACATAACTTCGAGGGAGCCAAAGCGTTGATTGTTCTCACGTCACTAGCATTAGCCATGATTGCTTACGTGTGGTTAAGAAACACATACGGAGCTGTGATATGGGATCGCGTGTGTGTTCCAATGACAACGTGGTATATCGCTCACGAAGAACCTGTACAATGGTATGTCAAAGTATTTAGTACATTCCATTATTTTCCCTAATGTTTTCCTTTGCTATCATATGCGTTGTTTGGCGAGACCATAGTACGCAAATAGGTAAACTAAATATTCAGCAAGTCACAAAGAAAGCACGTGCGGTTGGAGAGCATTACAAGCAGTTGCTATCTACTTACTGAAGATATCAACAAATTGCTCTTCGTTTATCACAATATAAGATTATGTTGATTGTGTTCAGGATGACTAGTGTGTTATTTATCTTGGCTATCGTCCTGTACTTGGCACTTGGGGTGATTGAGTCGGCCATTCAATTACAGTCCCTTGGTGGAATGTTTTTCTGCATTTTCTTACCGTGGATCACCTGCAAACATCCAGAAAAGGTGAGTGGGCTCTGAGTAGAGAGGCAAATGTAATATTTAGTAGAGATAGAGAGGCTAAAGGACAAAAACACATTATATAAACACATTATGTCCTATTACCAATAAGCTTGCTAGTTCTAGTGTCACTGTTACGACCCAACTTGAAATCCGGCCAATTTTAAAATTGTCCTGACCCAACTTGAAATTTCAAGATGGGTTGGCCCATTTTAAAATTGGACGGTTTGTTGGCAGGCACGACTGGTATGGAAAGCCGTGGCACGTTTATTACATTATTGGCTTGTTGTGCCAAAGTAAATCGCACTGCATGGGGATTCAGACAGGACTCACCTCCGCCCAGCAGAAGTATGTTTTCATCCGATGTCTGTCTGTTTGTTTGTCTGTAAGCAAGATATCTCGAAAAGTTAATGAATGGATTTTCATGAAGCTTTCAGGGATCTATGGTCACGTACCACGGACGAATCCAATAGATTTAGGAAAAGATCTAGATGTGACCTTGACCATTATTTTAAGTAGGGGCAAGTAAAATGGCTGTCACAAATTAAAATATTCCATGTAAATGACAATATACACTTGCAATAAGTATCAGAATAGGTTCCCTCCCATCCAAATGGGTCCCTCGTCTTATTCCTGTGCATTATATCCCAATCTGCGATTTTGACCCAATGTAAACTCAATAAATGGTTCTTGATAGTTATAACGCAAACAGAACCTTGACTGCAAAGTGCGAACATGCCCCGCGACCCCCCTCGCACTCGGAGTAGTGTGGTGGGTGTGGGGTGGGGGCGTGGCCCCGGGGTGGGTCGATTAGCTAAAGATTGGAGGTAATCCATCCACACAATAAAATTATTCAACAGAGCGATTGAACCAGCGTCAACCTGGTATGTTACCTATCTAATAATGGTACAGTAGTACTTAGCCAAACAGACCACCAGTCGGTCGAGTACTACTTGTAGAACACTCCAACTTGGATCAAAAGAGCTAGTTGTATTCCATCTCGTTAACCATAGTATATTTTATGTATTATTAGAATTTGACCGTCCTTGTAGATAAGATGTTATGCATTGTGAAGCGACAATGTCCTATGATATATTATGTAATTTCTATCGCAATCAGCTTCGTCAACCAATTTGGAGCCATAACCCCCCGCATCTCAAATACCAAACATTGATATATCAAGTCCCGAATGTGCTTTAAATTAGTTCCCTGACCGTATGTTGCCATTAAATATCGATTCCCCAGATTGATGTCAAGTAATTGCCCAAACTTGTAGGCAACCCCCTTTGTAATAGCTGACGCCCAATCAGAAACCTCCACTATTGCTGGCGATGCCACACTTGATTAAATACCTCCGCGTTATACCAGAATTTAAAGACACACATAAAAGCAGTATTCGGGCAACACCATAGTCGCTGTCCTACGGACCAAGTTGGAAGGCCAACTCCGTATGGCGGTAAAGAAGAGATCGGAAATCCATTTTAGCTGTAACCTGGACTTGACCAGCGTTACCTTTTATATACCACAATAACAATATTGACATTTGCACTTAGGTGATTCGGAAAAATAAACTCATCGTCACCGTCACATCCCAACAAGGACCAGTGTCGCCCATTCTTCCTCACTAAGCAAGATTTAAACAGTGTCGTAAATGACTGGAACTGTAATGTATGCATAATGTAACAGTTAGAGACATGTGTAGCCTGAACCCTGGCAGATTGCTGGCGGATCGCAGCGCCCGATATTGCTCTTTGATCTCTATAATCTAGTTTGCAACTAAACTTAGCTTTAAACAAACGAACCACTGGAAATAGACCAACCACTTTTATTAACTGCTAATACTACACAAGTAAAATAACGACAGATTGCAACAAACTCGACACCAGCGACCAAGTTAGATTTGGGCGCCAAAACCGAACACTTAACAAATACGGACAAACAGGGCAAAAGTGCAAAATATTGCGAGTAGCGACACCCTCAAATTAAGAACCACAAATGGTACTTACCACATTCAATGTTTTCCCGACTAATCGGAATAAAACTAAAGGTTCAATCGTCCGACTTTTTCAGATCAGTAGGTGTGGTTTGTCCGACTAACTCAGAGACCGACTTTCTCGGATCTGCCCTAGCTTAAACACAGTTAAAGTGGATCACGTGACCACACTATAACAAATATAAAAGTAATTACAATCGAAACAATAGAATAAATTAACAAAACACATTAAATAGTGAAACCACCAATAAACATTTGCCAATAAAAAAAACATTGAACATTCAAATGCAAGTACAGCTGCAAAAAAATGGCAACCTCAATATGACAAAACCCTGGTGTGTCACATATGTTTAAAGATCTTTTCAGTGTCCTTAATTGATGCCGCCATGATCTTGTCCGATCAGCAAATATGCACAAAAAAAAACCGCCTGCCTGGAAATACAAAAGGGGATCCTAATCGCATTGCATTAAACGATAGCGACTTTTGACGACCGGCTCTGGTTTTTCAAAATATATTTTTAACTAATTTATCATCCATATATCATCTCCGGTCATTCTCCAATCCCATATAAACAAGTTGTTAAATGGACTTTTTGTTACAGATAAAATGGCGACCAGTTGTGTGGGGGTTCGGACTCCAGTTTGTCATTGGCGTTCTCGTCCTCCGCTGGCCTGCTGGTTACCGCGCCATAGAATGGCTCTCCAATGAAATAAACAAATTTTTGTTCTATTCACTGGATGGGGCAGCAGTTGTGTTTGGTGATCCCTGGTTTATCCTGCACCCATTTGCTATGCTGGTGAGTTATAACTCTATACAAAGTGCTCATTAATGCGCCCGGAACACTCAATGCGACAACACGGGAGCATGTATATTTTCATTTGGTGGTCATGGTTGTTAAAGCTCGTAACTCAACGATAAGAAGACTGTGAAATAAAATTTAACGCATAATATACGCAAAATAATTTGGTTTTGTACATAGCGGGGAGTGGGGAATCGTTTTCTAAAGGTTTCAGGCAATCCGGGGTGTGGGAGAGGGTCCTGAAAATGGGCCCCTCATATACTTGGTAACCGACCCCCGCTGCAGATAAATATTGAACGTTCCCTGAGAAGATGACAACGCCTGACCAAAGGCGCTTTGTTTCGACCATTATGATTCAATCTTGAAT
>CM067346.1:59269370-59316870 GCA_034190875.2 Urechis unicinctus | reverse complement strand
AAAAGTCCTCGGTAAATGTTGTGAAGTTAAAGCCTGAATATTGGTTTTGGCATTAGAATTGTGACTACATCAGACTTCAGCCAATTTAATCACGTCGTAGTTCTGACATCTGTTTGTGTCCTTGTTTAGTAATGAGATGCAATGTTTGCCACCGTAAAATATGTTGTTGTCACAAGGGCGTTGCTGTTTGAGATATATACGATCGATCGCAACAGCGCCCTTATCATTTGACCATTTAGCTAGAAGTTAACAAAGTATAAACCCGATTAATATAATGCTCCTTCAATGCAAAACGCTTCGTAACTTCCGCAACCCCACAACTCGTTCTGTTCATTTTTTGTCAGGACGGAAACTAATGTTTTCGAGGCGTTTTCCAACGGTGCTAAGACAGCAGGAATAGGAGTGGTGGCCTTGGCCATGCAGATCATCGCTTTTTACTCTCTGTTTATCTTTTTGGACTCGACTTTGATGTGGCTGGCGCAGCGTATTGGAGCTGAAACCAATATGGAAGTAAACTATCATTTAAGATTAGTTGTGTTCTTGTGTTGAATTTGTATCATACGGAATGGTGTGTAAACTGATAGTCTGTTTATTTAGCGACTATTAGGATATTGCTTCACACCTGTGGCCTTTCTACTCGGAGTTCAGTGGGATGATTGTATGCAAGTAGGCTCACTTCTGGGAATCAAAGTCTTAGCTAATGAATTCCTCAGTTTTATTGAGCTGGGCCAACTCAATGTTGTCCAAGCTATTTCTGTAAGTTGTGCCTTCGGGTATTTTACCATTGTGTATTTCTTTATTGATATATATTTTCATTTACCGTCGCTTCAGACAGAGATTGTTTTTTCAAAGTGGCTATTTCATGGCTATCTATTGTTACCGCAATACCTGGTGTTCAACTGTGGGTTTGAATGCGTGTCCAATCGATGATCTTTGGCTTTGATTCAGACTAGATCTAGCGCCATAGCAACTTATGCCATGTGTGGCTTTTCAAGTTTGGGGACATTAGCTATGTTCGTCGGCGTCTGGAAGCCTTTGAATACAGGACGCTCAACAGAGGCAGCACAACTCATCCCACGAATACTAATGAATGCTAACCTATCATGCTTTATGACTGCATGTGTCGTAGGTAATAACATTTTCTTTCTCGTGCAATTTTGGTCCTGTTTAAAACAAAATGTTTAGCACATTTTGATCCAGAGGTAGCCCTGACATAAAGCGATATGTGGACAACCATTATTTTTTTTTTCACGTTGTCATTCAAGGTGTGATGTATACTGACGAAATAAGAAGTCTCGAATCTGAACCGAATCCAAGAGCGCCATTTGTTCTGTCATTCTTTGAGAGAATTCCGAGCTATAAGGAGTTTCTTCCCAGATTCTAACAGCAATTTTGTAATATATCTGTCTGTTATTTTGATATCTCATTCCGGATGTTTTACTTGCGTATGTGTTATAATGCCAAGCCAAGATATTTTTATAACCAAGGGACAAGATTCTAAATTCCCAATGAAGCTTCATAGTTAAAAACCTAATGAAACCAATAAACAACTATACTCCTAGGCTCGTGTTATTTCTCTGGCTAGTCCCCACTCAGCAACAACAAACAGCGAGTAACACAACAACGAAGGAGCATCCAAACAAGAAAAGCTTAGAAACTTTAGAAGTGGTGGAGAATCCGGTTATTCTGGCAGCTTCTATTGTTATCAGTAGACAATTTCCCAACGCAGCTGTCCAACCTCAGAAGACGCATGAGGCCGCAACCTACGGCGGAAATCATGACTCAGGGCAACGGCAGCGTACATCGGCCTCTTCCACTCGACTTACCGCCAGCTAGGCCTTACTAGCAACCTGACATTATCAGGACCAGACCTCAAAGAGGACGACCACATACCCCTTAAGCTTCTTCCCCTGGTAAGTACGTCACTCATAGTTTACATTATTATGAGTTGACCGTAAAATGTTATAATGAGTTGACCGTAAAACTACCACTGCTCATTCGTACCTGCCGCCGCGCGTAAGTACCTCTTCCGCACAGAAGACCCCTCCCACTATCTCCTTAATTTGAACCTCCCGCAACCCGCTAGCCTTATGCAAGGACGGGAAGCCGCTAATTTGTTAAATTATTCGAGGTTAAATTTCCTCCATATTCAAATTAAGTATTCAATATTATGTTTGTTGGCGAACAATATGAGTGGAGTTTCGAGGACGCAAGCATGAGGCGCGGACGATGAGCATTACCGATTTTTGAACCAATACCGAGTTATAACACCATCTACCAATTTATGTCTACCTAGCCTCATTAATTCATTTTCATAGTATTCTTCGTACATATTTCCCTTTTCAGAAATTATTCCCACCAATGTCATGTTATTTTTAGGACGCTTATATTCATATTATATGTATAACCATTTTTTCCATGCAATTATTTCACCCAACATATATATTTCTTTCATTATTCCATCGTACAGCATTTTACCAACCTTACCATCTCAGTCACTTGTCAATCACAGTCAAACGCATAAACCAGACCGTTCGACAAATTCAAATTACTATCAAATCTACTGACACGGTAAGCGTACAAACTTATCAAAGCGAACACAAGGAACAGCTTAAGTGACAGCAATAACCATCCAAATCCCATTGACAGTAAGTAAAACGAAATTCAAATTTAACCAGTCCAATTAAGATTCGTACTGTCGGTCCCAGATAAGCAATTACGACCCGTATACAAAGGACCAGATAATTAAACTTAAATTCCTTTTGCAAACATGCTGCACTCTGACATCCTCACAGATAAGAGACTCTCATTCATGCGTCGGCCAATTATCAAGGATCACAGGCCCGATTGCAATTACAACAAAGTCTCAAGATCCAAGGCTGGCTCCCTATTAATTGCACTTCAATACTTCAATGTGGGCCCAATAATGAACCACGCCATAGATTACCAAAATCGCCATGTTGCATTCTATCTTCGTTTTTAATTATTGCTGCGCATGCGCTGGATCGCTTGCCTCGATTCACAATACCGTAAACTTAACATTACGGTCCCGTTACAGCAGTATGCGATATATATTCTTTCAAGCATCACTCTTCTAAGCAGGCTCTCTACATCATAGCTTTCTTAAATACTGATTTGGGCAATAACAGTCACTCATTAACACGTACCCCAATCAGCTTACGTAATACACAATCATTCAAACATACATCACATTTTCCATGCATAACACACCAATATTTATTTTTATGTTATGATATTACACACAAGTTACACACTCACTCACACGAACACATTAATCACATTAAGCACTTATTATATTTCTTTCTTTTTCATATAATTTATTTCACCATTTTAAGTATAGGCTCATCGCTTTTTAGATATTATTGAAAAAGCGTATACGTTAGCTCTCGTCTAAGTAAATTGAATATAAATGCCAGTTCGAGCAAGTTGAAACAAATGGAAATAACATTGAGTCACAAGCGCGGTGGCTTGTTGCGACGTTCAGCTGACATCCCTGCTTGTAGTACAACACAACACATAAACATCAAATTGCATACAATTGTGAGGATGATGCAGACGACGACGACAGCGATGACAGCAACTTAAAGCCAATATTAAAATTATATATCGGGTGATGTTAGATGGCTTTAAAATTATTGGAGACAAATTGTATATATGCTGTAGCCTGTCCAAAATTATCATAACTTCATAACATAGTACAGTCTAATATCAAAACATCAGAATGGCGAATGAACTGACATTCTACAAGTGTGGTTGGGTAGCAATATAAAAAAGCTTGCATCGCCATGCAATGTGCTAGAATAAGCATTGCCGAGAGCTACAGGTTGCCCCACTTACCCCGAACAAATACCTTTGGACCAAATGATTTAACGATCAACCATGTGCCAATCCTATGAATCCTCTGATAGAACTGTAAATTTAGCCCCTGTGGGTGTTCTGGGGGAATCAGACAATCTGAAGGCTGATTCAATAATCACACTATCTGACCATGATTGTTGAGGCACTTATTTTATGATTTATCTTCAATAATGATTTAGACTAATTTGTCTCTTTTATCAAAAGGTACGGTCAATATGAGTAACAGCAGTTTTGCTTAAAGCACTGCATAAGCATTTTTTTGTGCAGTTCAAAAGAAATCAAAACTTATTCTTATACTCAAACAATCCTTATCCATTTGTATACATGTCCGTTAAGAGTGTCTGTGAGTGACTCGATGTTGCGGGAGATGAAGTTGTCTGAGTTTCTTAATACCACCACAAGTTAGCATTCTAATTCGACACAAAGGTATAAGGTTTCAAACTTAATGTGAACCCTGTCATAACATCTAAAAAAATAAGAGAAAGAGTGGCACAGTTTCCCCACTGGGTTAAATTTTCTGACGTCTGCATATTAATGATAGGCACAAACAATTTTTTGGCGGGGCAGTCATCAGAGCAAATTGTTCAGGAGGTGATAGCATTGCACGATCAAATAAAGGTGATTAATCCATCATGTCCTGTTTTGGTTATTTCACTTTTGCCAATAGTGTAAGATCAGTATCGCACAAAGACTTTTGCATTTGACCTCAGTTGGTTTGGATATCATAAGTTCAGATTTGCGCCACAGACTCAATGTCTTCAAAAAGCAAATTACTGTATTGTCTTTATAGAAGCACCCTCCTCAACCAAAAACAAGTGCCCCAACTGTGCTATATATTTCATACAAGGCATTTGCTTAAGCTTCTAGTAGGGATAATACGGTAATCACATTGCAGAAGTTTGGAGCGCATTGCCGGGAGCTACGGATATCCCGGGTGCTCAGCTGAATCTCACGTACCCCAATTTGTATTCACTCATATCCCGCAACTTGTAGTTACTTGCTATATTTAGATTTGGAATAGTATGTGTTCGTTTTTAAGCGAGTGTAAGTGTTCATCTTAATTTTGCCATGTTAAGTTGTGCAAGTTATATTTTGAGTGTGTAAATATTTCATTCTAATGTAAAACTAGAATTTCTAAGTTTTTCTTGCTTATGCACGCTCTTCGTTATAGTACCGTTACTCACTGCCTGTAGTTGCTGGAGTGGGGACTAATCAGAGGAAATCAACGCGAGTCCTGGAGTAGAGATGCTTATTTGGTTTATTTAATTTCAACAATGAAGCTCCCTGGAATCTCGCGGTCCGACTCGTTTCTCTGACTAGATGAATCTCTCCGTGACTGACCCATCTGTGGACCTTATAAAGGGTCCACATGATAGGCCAGGCTAAAACAATCCCCACGTGACACGACGAGTCCATTGGGAGGCCAATTCTTCCGTCCAAAGTAACGTTTTTAATTCGTGGAGATATCGAGTTATTGTCATAACTGCACCCAGAAGCATCTGCCAAGCCAGCCTGATCGTCATAGAATGGCTTGTAGGCCACTCTTAGTACTGTGATTAGTGATGGTGATGTACGGTCGTGTTGGCTAAGCATTGCTTTCCAGCTTTTAAATTTTAGTAACACTATTCATACATATTGTCAGCTAGTCTGTCATATGTTCTTATTAGATATATATAGAAACTGGGTTATTTTCTGGTTGCCTGTGTTTCCCAAACTCAAAATAATGTTGTATAATAAACTGCATATTCACGTCACAACCCCATACTGATGTCATGTTTCTCCTGGCTAAAACAGAAGTAGCTGTAAGTTAATGAAAACAATGAGGTAAGAATTATTTATTTGCACTTTAATATGACAAACATGTTCAGAAATGGCACGCTTTCTGTCAGCTGATGTAGTTGTAGCGTGAAACCTAGATGTGTTTTAAATCAGCGGCTTTACTGGCTTGATAAGTCAATGAAACCACAGTTTTCTTATAAAAATAGGTTTATTTACATAAATACAGGAAACACAATTACAATTATTGATATTGGACCATATTTTAGAAAAATCGTTTTGAGGAATTGATGAAAATAATTGTATTACATCAACTTCAACAAAACAATTTGGTTCTTTGTGCTGTAGTTTGAGCTAGTGGACTATGGCAGTATTTCGCATTATATACCTTGCATATAAAATTGGCTGCAATATTATAATCAGAACACACTTGTAAAGATCTCATCAGGTTCTGGCAGGTTCTTATCTAATCCTGTGCCATGCTATGTGGTAACTCTATCTTGTCCACACCGCTAACTTGTCCAACCGCATAACGCACTGGGTAATATTTATGTGATACACGCTTTATCGACACGACTTCCTTTGGTCGTGCGATTTAGTTGAGTTTGGAAAACTTTAGTTTGCTAGTCTCTTTCATTCCAAGATTGTATTTTACATGCTGCAGTATGGTAGAGACTGCCTTGTAATTTTGTATTCGTTTGTTTATTTTGAACCTATAACTACTTCAATTATTTGTTTCCCTGCATAATATAAAGGTTTTGTCGCATAGTTATCATTTATGTTAATATATGTTGCATCTTTGTATTATTATGAGTTGGGGCAGGATAATTATGAGACATAATACGGTTATTCAGTCAACCTTAAATTCATATGCCGTTGAAGATATAAATATACTGTTTTGGTGGACACTTGTGTGTCATTGCCCCAGGGAGGTGGTGGGCTAGAACTGCAATCGGTCACTATGATCTACAGTAGAATGCACACATGTTGTAACTATATATTACCACTCTTGGATTTATTACCTTGTTCGCTGAGGTCAGATGAAATCTCTAGCTTTATATTAACAGTACAATTCTGATGAAAAACAAATTTGAAGGGTAGTTTACGACCATGTATCGGCCATATTGTTCTGGTAATGGAAGTAATGTGTTGCATTGCTTCACAGTCTCAAACAAAAATGGCGGTCGTGTTGAACGACTGTGGAAAAACTATCTGGATATTGTACGTTTATTACAACTTTATGAATATATAAATATAGCAGTGAGCTCGGTAAGATTAAGAGTGCAGTTAGGGATCACAAAGCATATACAATATATATATATATATATATATATATATATATGTGTGCGACACCACTGGAAGCTGTCCTTCATAATGATTGGACTATGTTGAGCAGAGACATAGACACTTCCCTCAATCTTTTCTGTGATGCAACACCAGCAATGATTGGACTATCTTGAACAGAACCATCATCCATATACTATTGATTATGCATCAACTTTGTTACTGTTGAATATGCCTTTGTGAGTAATTGGACTTTGGTGAACAGAAGCTTCTCAAATGATGGTGGAATGTGTTCAGGAAGTAGGCACCGAGGAGCAATTATTTTCCTTATGAAGCTGTGAGTGCTTTCATTATTAATGTTAGCACTGGATAGGCCACATTCGTGATTTTTTTTTCTATTCACTGCTTGACCCCAGTGGAAGCTGCACCCTTAAATTTCAACAGCAGGAAACGCACTCTTTACAGCACCTCATACTGCAGCCTCGAAGTCGCCAACAAATCGGAGCACAGAGGAGAAGGCAAACAGGGCTGTAATGCACACAGAATAAACTTGTAATCTTTCTTCTTTCTGCGGGATAGAATTTCAATATGAAGTCGTTTCTGGTTGTCCCTATCTTTTGCAAAAACGTGCACACATACTGTGAAAATGTAATTAATGTCATAACGGCTAGATTATTCCATATTTTAATACTTTCCATTTTATTGCAATATATTTATTTTAATACCATTTAGGCTAGCAAAATTATGGAATAATCTAGCCGTTATGACATTAATTACATTTTCACAGTATTACGCCGCACCAAAACCACATGGGAAAAAGCGATGAGCCTATACTTGACAATTGTGAAAATAGTAAAATAACTTATTGTAGCTAATTCAATTATTAATTTTGAAAGTATTTAACTAATGTCATGATAATTAAATATACAAGAACAATGGACTAATGCCATGTAAGTGGATTGAGGATTTCTTTAGGTGATTCTTGAAGATGAAATATCTGCAGGGCTGCCGCATTGGGTTCGCCAGGTGTCGCTTGAGGGGAAGGGTGTGCGTTTTCCGACGCTTGGTTGAGCCGTTATGTCTCCACTGTATCCTTGGTCAGGGAGACGTAAGCTTTGGCTACAAGATGTTGGCGCGTCGTCTCCCTCTTGTATGGCGTAAATATACCTGGGAACAAATGAACTTACGGCAGCGATCAGTGTGTCTTGATTATGGGTAATGTAGGACGTATTAAAAACATGAGTGTTCAATGTGTAAGTGTAATTGTGAGTGAGTATGTAACTTTTGTGTAATATTATAACATCTCAAAATGAATGTTGGTGTATTATGCAAAGAAAAGTGTGAGGTGTGTTTGAATGATTGTATATTGCTTTGCATAAAGTGATTGGGGTGCGTGTTAATGAGTGACGGTTATTGCCGCAGATAGTATTTAAGAAAGCTATGCTGCTGAGAGCCTGTTTTGAATAATTATGCCTAAAAGAATATATATGTTGCACATGGCCACTATCTAACATGTAAGTCCGGATACACAACGATGTTACACTTTAATTGCATGTGTTGTACGCGCGGGAGAAGATCAATAAAACATCTCATATATTTGTGTTGAGAATTAAATGTTAACGATACTTCTCCATAAATTATTTTGATAAATACGCACGTATTCCCAAAGCTGCAGATTCCTTCATGAGATTATACCCCGCATATAATTGAATAATATAAAATTAGCGTTATGGGTAATGTTTAACATAAAGGGTCGCTAATTTTACGCGTGTCCGCATGATATGACAGACGGTGCGATAATAGCGCAGTTGACTTCACTTAGATTTTGTCTTATTATCTGCAGACATAGAGGCAAAATAATTGTGAATATAATTGATGATATCATTGTGTCAAGTTAGCGCTGTGTGGAAGAAGACAAGTTTTAAGAGTCTTCTTATAATTTAAACCTGGACTTAGTTTACTGGATTTCGTGTGGTGGCAAAGGATGCGTTAGATTAAACGTCAAATGTGTATGTCACTTTGGAGACTGCCTTTGAGACTTAAATTGAAGTGCAATTAAAGGGTGGCAGCTTGGGCCCTCTGAGACAGCCGTGTTTGTTGTAATTACAATGGAGTCTTTAATCCTTGATAAAAGGCCATTTCCCGGTGACACGGAAGTAGTTCTTCCCGTACCCCTTCTTGTTGCTACCCGTAGCATGCTTTTCCTTAGCGACGCTGTTTGAACAGTTTGTAGCGTACCGTAAATGATGTTTTGAATCTGTTTTTGCCGAATAATTTACAATCACATCGAACCAGAATGCCCACGAAACATTGCTGCTGGGGTAGGTGCAACTCAGACAGCCGATATAGAGATCGTGAAAGAATGAATGGCGTGTCTTTCATTCCTTTTCCAAAGCTAGGCTCCAATCCAAAGAAATGCAGAGAGTGGGCCAGGGCATGTGGACGGGCAGCCGTGCACGGTGACTAGTGGATGGGAAAATTTTGAGCCAGAGATGGTTAATTAGGGCACCTATATCTGTACAAAGCATTTCACCGGGGAAACGGTCCAACAATTGAGCATCCTAACCCAATACCTGTTACTTACCAATTTGAACTTCAGTGCTTCATGCGAAAAAACAAAGGCCTGCACCTAAAGAAGATCCTGTATTGATCCCCCCATGCCAAAGCAGCAAAACCCTGGTGCGTGTAGCAAGAACCAAGTAACCATATTAAAGCATAAACAGGTTCTCAAGACCCAAATATATGCTTGTGTTAAAAGTATGATTTTTTTTCTTAACCAAAACTAAGAAAAAAATAGTATCTATTTTGAAGACCAGTTTATATTTTTCCCCAGAATATAACAAGACAGTTCCTTGCCAACTCTACAAAACACTGATTAATTTTACAATAAAAAATAATAAACACACTTCCATTGCATTTAAACGAGTACCATTTATTTATAAATATAATGGGTATTATGAAGGAGATCATGAAAAGAAATATTATCAATTAAAACAAACTATACATCAAAACATTGATAACCAGGAAAAATAAGAACAATATTGCTGTGCCAACTTTATCATTTTTGGAAAGAGAAATGATGAAAAGAAAAATGCGACACATTACACACAATTTCTGCAAACTTTTCTTCATCAAAGGCTACACTGATAATGTGGAAGCCTTTTACTGTGTACAACACCAAGTCACAATTCTGTACACCATAAATTCCCATCTGTCCCTGCACTTGAGTGTAATAAGCAGTGTTGTGCTTGAGGTGAAGAAGCGCATCTTCATTTACTACGCACCCTTTTTCAATGGCTGCCAATCGAAGATGTTTTTTCTCGAAGCATATGGCCACTTGATCTCGAGAAATCTTTTTTGGTGACATGGAAAACTTACAATACCATCAGCAGAGCAAGCCATGTACGGTCTGTCTGAAGAAACAAGTAGTCCTGGAGTATCTACTTTGAGGTGCTTGTGCATCTTTCTATTAATTGGTGTATAAAGAATGGGTACATTTCTCTTTCTTGGAACCCAATCGAGAGCTGGAGTGGTAACGGGTAAATTGTCTCCCATTATTATAGAAATGAGAACAGACGGGTCAGTATCTGGTTTGTTCATGATGGTGTGAATCCTTTGCACACCTGGTGGAACACCGAGACTGTGATTCGTCCTCGCCTCATTGGATGCCGGGTTGAGTTATCGGCTTGCCCTTTAGTATCTGAATCAATGAGTTCAATATCAGCAAGGGCGTATTTGACAAATTGGACAAAATCATCTGCAGTGCAGGCAACTGTCGTGGCTCCCGGTATGGCTTGAGCAGACTGTATGATGTGCCCGACAAACTCCTTTGCTATATCAAGCACACCCAGTGAGAGGCATGAGGGCTCTGGAGACTGAGAGAAGGTTGACTTGGGTCTTTCGAGTAGTTCGAGGACTTGAACGTGAGGGTTGCTCTGTTAAACAGAAGAATCAATAAAGTGACTTCATTCTGTTTGCATACCCCAGTTGTCTATTTTGTACAATCAGTTCTATAAATATTACACTTTATTCAGCTTCATTTAAGCATATGTGCAATAAACTGAAGCATTTCCATACCTGTCTGATTTTGTGTGCCAGGCCCTGTAGCTGGTTCTCTGAGGTGGGCAACCTGTCACTTGGGTGACGAGGGTCAAAGGCATCAACTTGTTTACCAAGTGATGACTCCGTGGTTCTATACCTAGAACAGATACAAAAATGATAGTAGAAATTACTCATGGACTTAATAATCCTAACCGACAGCTTTAGCCTGGGATAAATACAGCTAATGTTATCTCATATGAACCAAAATATTTGTCTCACCTCGCACTTCTAATTGTCATATCCTGTACTGGCACAGGACAGTCACGCTGTCTTGAACGTCTCTGTTGGAGCACAGGGGCATCAGCAAAAAGTCTATAGCTCTTCACTTTCCTTATGCCGAAGTCAGAGCGCGATGCTATCAAATAGTTGAAAATATCGTAGAGAGTAATCTCCGGATTACCACAGAAAAGTCAGCGGAGAACAGAAAACTAGACTCCGAGCACGGGGGCAATTCCAATTTCGCACGACTAAAGTCAGGATCACAGGGCAAATTAAGTCCAAGTTTAACTCGATCTTGACGTAGGTAATCCGTCGTTGTAACCCCTCTATCGTTGTTACCCCTCTATCCTTCCAAAAACTCCGCAGTTGTTCGACTTTCCAATGCGAACAATCTGTTTTGTGCGCCATGTTGTGAACATGAACCTCTTTGTTTGTACCGGGGTCACGTGCCTAGTTACGCCAGGTGCGCTGTTGCCCATGCATGCATGCTTAATAGGGGTTACCGGGAAATAGTCTATTGGTGGACGCACAAATGAGGGTCTTTTATCTGTGTGAATTTCTGAGTGCAGCATGTTTGCAAAAGGAGTTAAACAGCCCTGGGTATACGGGCCGACTGTTAAAACCTTAAATTGGACTGATAAACATTTGAATTTCACGGCTTTGTTATCTTTGACACTTAAGCTTTAATTATTTGAATTTATCTAACCGTTAGGTTTATGCGTTTGAATGCGTTTGACACGTGGTTGAGATGGTATCGTTGGTTAAATGTTATATGGTTGGAATAAGGAAAGAAATATGTGTGTGAAGGTTGTGTGAAATAACTGCGCGAAAAAAAATGGTCATGTATATAAAATGAATATAGGCGTCTTGTTCTGAAAAGATAGAATATGGCTAAAAATAATATGATACTGGTGGGACAAAATCTGAAAAGGGAAATATGAACGAAGAATACTATGAAAATGAATCAATGAGGCTAGGAAGACATAATTCGTTATTTATTTCAAAAATGGTAATGCTCATCTTCCGCGCCTTATTCTTGATTCTCGAAGACCCACTCATATTTTTCGCCAACAAACATAATATTTGATACCTCATTTGGATATGAAGGATATTTGACCTCGAATAATTTAACAAATTTCTCGTTTTCCCGTCCTACCATAATGTTTGTCGGATGCGGGAGGTTAAAATTAAGGCGATAGCGGAAGGGGTGTTTTGTGTGGAGGAGGTACTTATGCGCGACGGAAGGTCCAAATGAGCAATAATAATTTTACGATCAACTCATTTTAATGTAATATATAAGTGACGTACTTACCAATGGTAGAAGCTGAAGGGGGTTATGTGTCGTGATGTTATAATACAAGACTATATAGAAGCACCCCTTCGTGGAACTGACTATTGGAGATTGGTCAAGTAGCAGGTTCTCCTAATCGACTGGGTAAGGAGCCACGATAAGTTCTATTGCGGCCCCCACGCAGCTTCTCTTCTCTCGCTGACACACACTACTGTTATTCTTAGTAGTAAATTTATACTACATCTTAAAGTTTTTTCGCTTTTTTTCATATTCAGCATTATGTGCATTACAAGTTAAATGTATTAGATAATTTTATTTAGTGAATGTTGAGACTTTCATGCTCTTTGCATGCTGTATTCCTTAGCAACTCGCGCTACTTATGGGGAAAATGAATCGCCTCACGGAGCCCTGATGGAGGCTGGTATTCGGCTGTGGCTAAAGAATGCCAGCAACAAGGATGGGGGGCGAATGATGCGGGCCCAACAGAAAGCTGGCGACTGATAAAATATTCTGTTTTAGAAAATAATTCCCCGCATGTCAAATCATTTCATTTATGAAGTAATATGATTAATATCTTGGCCTAGGCATCCAAATCATGACCCAGGCCACATACTGCTATTTCGCTGTGTGATTGGTAAGGCAATACCAACCCCACAGTGAAAAAATTATGTGTAAATATAATTACTGTTAATGTAAAATCTTGCTGAAATCATGTCTACTTGATTACATAAAAAGATCAGAAAGAAGTGCCACAGATAAGTAGGCTCTCGTGTTGCTAATTTGAATCGAGCGATTTTGTCATTAGAAGGAAGAAATTTTTTGATAAAATAGTATTAAAAACATGTATTGTCGCTTTTCTTTCTTTGAATATTAGTTTAAGGCATTTTTACATACATGATGAGTTATCGGTGGGCCTTTGCTGGCCCATCGACTTGCCACTGCTAGTGGCTTGCCACCAGTGGGTCGACGACTATCAGCTGCTCACCCCACCGGTGGGGTATCGGTGCAGCCACTCATCAGCGTCGTGCTATCTGGAGAACTTGTGCGATAACGTTTAGAAACTCGACTCCACACAAAATGCTGCTGGAGCGGTTTTCCGCCCAAACTTATGGTGGTTTTTTCTGTTGACTGCTTTTTTTATGTTGAAGCTTGCACGCTTAAGACACCACCAGTAGTATAGAGACTGGGGGTACGAGCATAGCAATCTAATACTGCAACCAAGAAAACACACATATACAGGGTGACTCATGTAAAGCTAGAATTTCTTAGCTTTTCTTGCTTATGCACGCTCTTCGTTATAGTACTGTTACTCACTGCCTGTAGTTGCTGGAGTGGGGACTAATCAGAGGAAATTAACGCGAGTCCTGGAGTAGAGATGCTTATTTGGTTTATTAAATTTCAACAATGAAGCTCCCTGGAATCTCGCGGTCCGAATCGTTTCTCTGACTAGATGAATCTCCGTGACTGACCCATCTGTGGACCTTATAAAGGGTCCACATGATAGGCCAGGCTAAAACAATCCCCACGTGACACGACGAGTTCACTTGGAGGGTGAACTCGCTTGCTGTGAGGATTGCTGAAATCAGGGTTACACCCCCTCCCAAAGAGTGGTGTGATGTAACCCGGGCTCTCGTGCTGATAATTAAAGGGGGAGGCTTTTTAAGAACGTATGAGCCAAAATAGTATTATAACATCCTCCCCAACCATAATAAAGTTGAACTTCCACTGTTCAATAAATTTAGAATTTACCCTTAAATTTAGAAAATTGACTTTGTTAAACTAATTGAAGGTTGATGAAATGGAATTTGGAATATGAGTTATAAAGTAAAGGGACAGCACGACACGAGCCCAATATTATTAGATTTTGAATTTTGAGTGATCCCAGGGTAGCTTGGACATGCGCCAATACTGTTTTACATTGGCACATATCCATAACAAAATAGGTAATCATATAAGTTTACAATAATTTTTCGAATGATCTAATTTTGCTAGCCTAAATGGTATTAAAATAAATATATTACAATAAAATGGAAAGTATTAAAATATGGAATAATCTAGCCGTTATGACATTAATTACATTTTCACAGTATTACTCCGCACTAAAACCCAGTGGGAAAAAGCGATGAGCCTATACTTGACAGTCGTGAAAATAGTAAAATAACCTATTGTAGCTAATTCAATTATTAATTTTGAAAGTATTTAACTAATGTCATGAAAATTAAATATACAAGAACAATGGACTAATGCCGTTAAAGTTATTGAAATTTGTGGATTTCTTTGGATGCTTCTTGAAGATGAAATATCTGGAGGGCTGCCGCATTGGGTTCGCCAGGTGTCGCCTGAGGGGAGGGTGTGCGTTTTCCGACGCTTGGTTGAGCCGTTGTGTCTCCACTGTATCCTTGGTCAGGGAGACGTAAGCGTTGGCTACAAGGTGTTGGCGCGTTGGGTGAAGGCGCTATCTCCCTCTTGTATAGCGTAAATATACCTGGGAACAAATGAACTTACGGCAGCGATCAGTGTGTCTTGATTATGGGTAATGTAGGACGTATTAAAAACATGAGTGTTCAATGTGTAAGTGTGAGTGGGTATGTTACTTATGTGTAATATTATAACATCTCAAAATGAATATTGGTGTATGACGCAAAGAAAAGTGTGATGTGTGTTTGAAGGATTGCGTATACTTTGCATAAGGTGATTGGAGCGCGTGTAAATGATTGACGGTTATTGCAAAAGATAGTATTTAAGAAAGCTATACTGCTGAGAGCCTGTTTAGAATAATTATGCCTAAAAGAATATATATGTTGCACATGGCCACTATCTAACATGTAAGTCCGGATACACAACGGTGTGTGACACTTTAATTGTATGTGTGTTGTACGTGCGGGAGAAGATCAATATACACGACTCATATATATGTATTGAGAATTAAATGTTTACGATACTTCTCCATTAATAATTTGATAAATACGCACGTCTTCCCTAAGCTGCAGATTCCTTCATGAGATTATACCCCGCATATACTTGAATAACATAAGATTAGCGTTATGGGTAATGTGTAACATAAAGGGTCGCTAATTTTACGCGTGTCCGCATGATATGCCAGACGGTGCGATAATAGCGCATTTGACTTAACTTATTGTAAGATTTTGTCTTATTATCTGCAGACATAGAGGCAAAATAATTGTGAATATAATTGATGATATCATTGTGTCAAGTTGGCGCTGCGTGGAAGAAGACAAGTTTTAAAAGTCTTCTTATAATTTAACCTGGACTCACAGTTTACTGGATTTCGTGTGGCGGCAAAGGATGTGTGAGATTAAGCGTCAAATGTGTATGTCACTTTGAAGACTGCCTTTTGAGACTTAAATTAGGTGCAATTAAAGGGTGGCAGCTTGGGCCTCAGACACGCCGTGTTTATTGGAATTACAAAGGAGTCTGTAATCCTTGATAATTGGCGGACCCAAAATGAGGGTCTCTTATCTGCGTGAATGTCTGAGTGCAGGATGTTTAATCATTGCTATACGGGCTGACTGTTAAAGCCTTAAATTGGACTGATCAAAATTTGAATTTCACGGCTTGTTATCTTTGACACTTAAAATGGATCGTGTTGATCGCTTTGATAAATTCGAATTTGTCTAACCGTCAGGTTCATGCGTTTGAATGCGTATAACACGTGGCTGAGATAGTATCATAGGTAAAATGTTATATGGTTTGAATAGTGAAAGAAATATGTGTGTGAAGATTGTGTGAAATAATTGCATGTAAAAATGGTTATGCATATAAAATGAATATAGGTGTCCTGTTCTGAAAAGATAGAATATGGCTAAAAATAATGTGACATTGGTTGGAAATATTTCTAAAAAGGGAAATATGTACGAAGAATACTATGAAAATGAATCAATGAGGCTAGGTAGACATAATTCGTTATTTGTTTCAAAATTGGTAATGCTCATCTTCCGCGCCACATACTTGCGTCCTCGAAGACCCACTCATATTATTCGCCAACAAACATAATATTTAATACTTAATTTGAATATGGAGGATATTTGACCTCAAATAATTTTTAACAAATTTTGCGTTTTCCCGTCCTTGCATAAGGCTTGTCGGATGCGGGAGGTTAAAATTAAGGCGATAGCGGGAGGGGTGTTTAGTGTGGAGGAGGTACTTATGCGCGACGGAAGGTCCAAATGAGCAATAATAATTTTACGGTCAACTCATTTTAATGTAAAATATGAGTGAGGTACTTACCATTGAAGAAGTTGAAAGGGGGGTATGTGGTCGTCATCTCCGATGTCTTGATAGCGCCAGGTCGCTAGTACGCCATAGTTGAGTCGAGTGGAAGAGGCCGATGTACGCTGCCGTTGCCCTGGATCATGATCGCGTCGTAGATTGCGGCCTCGTGTCTCTTCTCTCGGCGTGTGTAGCAATTGTCAGCTTTCTTCTCTAACGTAAGAGCGTGTGTAAGCGTCGGGAAAATGTGTGCGTTGACGACAGTGGAAGTCGCCAACTACCCGGACTCTCACACCAAATGTAAAGCTAGAATTTCTTGGCTTTTCTTGCTTATGCACGCTCTTCGTTATAGTACTGTTACTCACTGTCTGTAGTTGCTGGAGTGGGGACTAATCAGAGGAAATTAACGCGAGTCCTGGAGTAGAGATGCTTATTTGGTTTATTAAATTTCAACAATGAAGCTCCCTGGAATCTCGCGGTCCGAATCGTTTCTCTGACTAGATGAATCTCCGTGACTGACCCATCTGTGGACCTTATAAAGGGTCCACATGATAGGCCAGGCTAAAACAATCCCCACGTGACACGACGAGTCCACTTGGAGGGTGAACTCGCTTGCTGTGAGGATTGCTGAAATCAGGGGGTTACACCCCTCCCAAAGAGTGGTGTGATGTAACCCGGGCTCTCGTGCTGATAATTAAAGGGGGAGGCTTTTTAAGAACGTATGAGCCAAAATAGTATTATAACATCCTCCCCAACCATAATAAAGTTGAACTTCCACTGTTCAATAAATTTAGAATTTACCCTTAAATTTAGAAAATTGACTTTGTTAAACTAATTGAAGGTTGATGAAATGGAATTTGGAATATGAGTTATAAAGTAAAGGGACAGCACGACACGAGCCCAATATTATTAGATTTTGAATTTTGAGTGATCCCAGGGTAGCTTGGACATGCGCCAATACTGTTTAACATTGGCACATATCCATAACAAAATAGGTAATCATATAAGTTTACAATAATTTTTCGAATGATCTAATTTTGCTAGCCTAAATGGTATTAAAATAAATATATTACAATAAAATGGAAAGTATTAAAATATGGAATAATCTAGCCGTTATGACATTAATTACATTTTCACAGTATTACTCCGCACTAAAACCCAGTGGGAAAAAAGCGATGAGCCTATACTTGACAGTCGTGAAAATAGTAAAATAACCTATTGTAGCTAATTCAATTATTAATTTTGAAAGTATTTAACTAATGTCATGATGAAAATTAAATATACAAGAACAATGGACTAATGCCGTTAAAGTTATTGAAATTTGTGGATTTCTTTGGATGCTTCTTGAAGATGAAATATCTGGAGGGCTGCCGCATTGGGTTCGCCAGGTGTCGCCTGAGGGGAGGGTGTGCGTTTTCCGACGCTTGGTTGAGCCGTTGTGTCTCCACTGTATCCTTGGTCAGGGAGACGTAAGCGTTGGCTACAAGGTGTTGGCGCGTTGGGTGAAGGCGCTATCTCCCTCTTGTATAGCGTAAATATACCTGGGAACAAATGAACTTACGGCAGCGATCAGTGTGTCTTGATTATGGGTAATGTAGGACGTATTAAAAACATGAGTGTTCAATGTGTAAGTGTGAGTGGGTATGTTACTTATGTGTAATATTATAACATCTCAAAATGAATATTGGTGTATGACGCAAAGAAAAGTGTGATGTGTGTTTGAAGGATTGCGTATACTTTGCATAAGGTGATTGGAGCGCGTGTAAATGATTGACGGTTATTGCAAAAGATAGTATTTAAGAAAGCTATACTGCTGAGAGCCTGTTTAGAATAATTATGCCTAAAAGAATATATATGTTGCACATGGCCACTATCTAACATGTAAGTCCGGATACACAACGGTGTGACACTTTAATTGTATGTGTTGTACGTGCGGGAGAAGATCAATATACACGACTCATATATATGTATTGAGAATTAAATGTTTACGATACTTCTCCATTAATAATTTGATAAATACGCACGTCTTCCCTAAGCTGCAGATTCCTTCATGAGATTATACCCCGCATATACTTGAATAACATAAGATTAGCGTTATGGGTAATGTGTAACATAAAGGGTCGCTAATTTTACGCGTGTCCGCATGATATGCCAGACGGTGCGATAATAGCGCATTTGACTTAACTTATTGTAAGATTTTGTCTTATTATCTGCAGACATAGAGGCAAAATAATTGTGAATATAATTGATGATATCATTGTGTCAAGTTGGCGCTGCGTGGAAGAAGACAAGTTTTAAAAGTCTTCTTATAATTTAACCTGGACTCACAGTTTACTGGATTTCGTGTGGCGGCAAAGGATGTGTGAGATTAAGCGTCAAATGTGTATGTCACTTTGAAGACTGCCTTTTGAGACTTAAATTAGGTGCAATTAAAGGGTGGCAGCTTGGGCCTCAGACACGCCGTGTTTTATTGGAATTACAAAGGAGTCTGTAATCCTTGATAATTGGCGGACCCAAATGATGGGGTCTCTTATCTGCGTGAATGTCTGAGTGCAGGATGTTTAATCATTGCTATACGGGCTGACTGTTAAAGCCTTAAATTGGACTGATCAAAATTTGAATTTCACGGCTTGTTATCTTTGACACTTAAAATGGATCGTGTTGATCGCTTTGATAAATTCGAATTTGTCTAACCGTCAGGTTCATGCGTTTGAATGCGTATAACACGTGGCTGAGATAGTATCATAGGTAAAATGTTATATGGTTTGAATAGTGAAAGAAATATGTGTGTGAAGATTGTGTGAAATAATTGCATGTAAAAATGGTTATGCATATAAAATGAATATAGGTGTCCTGTTCTGAAAAGATAGAATATGGCTAAAAATAATGTGACATTGGTTGGAAATATTTCTAAAAAGGGAAATATGTACGAAGAATACTATGAAAATGAATCAATGAGGCTAGGTAGACATAATTCGTTATTTGTTTCAAAATTGGTAATGCTCATCTTCCGCGCCACATACTTGCGTCCTCGAAGACCCACTCATATTATTCGCCAACAAACATAATATTTAATACTTAATTTGAATATGGAGGATATTTGACCTCAAATAATTTTTAACAAATTTTGCGTTTTCCCGTCCTTGCATAAGGCTTGTCGGATGCGGGAGGTTAAAATTAAGGCGATAGCGGGAGGGGTTTTAGTGTGGAGGAGGTACTTATGCGCGACGGAAGGTCCAAATGAGCAATAATAATTTTACGGTCAACTCATTTTAATGTAAAATATGAGTGAGGTACTTACCATTGAAGAAGTTGAAAGGGGGGTATGTGGTCGTCATCTCCGATGTCTTGATAGCGCCAGGTCGCTAGTACGCCATAGTTGAGTCGAGTGGAAGAGGCCGATGTACGCTGCCGTTGCCCTGGATCATGATCGCGTCGTAGATTGCGGCCTCGTGTCTCTTCTCTCGGCGTGTGTAGCAATTGTCAGCTTTCTTCTCTAACGTAAGAGCGTGTAAGCGTCGGGAAAATGTGTGCGTTGACGACAGTGGAAGTCGCCAACTACCCGGACTCTCACACCAAATGTAAAGCTAGAATTTCTTGGCTTTTCTTGCTTATGCACGCTCTTCGTTATAGTACTGTTACTCACTGTCTGTAGTTGCTGGAGTGGGGACTAATCAGAGGAAATTAACGCGAGTCCTGGAGTAGAGATGCTTATTTGGTTTATTTAAATTTCAACAATGAAGCTCCCTGGAATCTCGCGGTCCGAATCTTGCCTCTGACTAGATGAATCTCCGTGACTGACCCATCTGTGGACCTTATAAAGGGTCCACATGATAGGCCAGGCTAAAACAATCCCCACGTGACACGACGAGTGCACTTGGAGGGTGAACTCGCTTGCTGTGAGGATTGCTGAAATCAGGGTTACACCCCTCCCAAAGAGTGGTGTGATGTAACCCGGGCTCTCGTGCTGATAATTAAAGGGGGAGGCTTTTTAAGAACGTATGAGCCAAAATAGTATTATAACACTCACATGAGCCAGCGAAACGCTCGCACCTCCCCCCACCATATGGTACCATATGAGCCCAGCCCTTCCAGCCCCTATGGTATAGGCCCACACCAGTAGTTAGTCACCATAGAGGTCATTGAGTGATAAATATCTGCGACCGTCGCTGTAAGTTCCATTTTTCACGCGGTTGAGGTCCTGTATAAACTGGGCAACCTTAGCGTCGTTCTTCTTGATAAATTCGGGATCGGGACGAGCGGTTATCAATCTCATCGTAAAGAGCTTCCAACAGTAGAAAGCCCCCGTCGGCCTCTCTGTGGTCCCACTCGGTCTTCCCAACCAAGGACAGTGATGCTCCTGTTCCAAGCCCAGGCAACTATTAAACCTCCCTTTCGCACTACAGTCGCCGTCTTCAAGCCCCTCCACCCCCGCCCACCCCCAAGCCACCGTCTCCTTATACTTCTTCTGATCCTTGTGATACACCTGGTTATACGTGCAACCCCAACAGAACCTGAGGCTTATACATATTCGGAATCACCCTCCCAGGACTCCGAGTGTAGGGGCACTTTATCTCGAGCAGTACAACCTCCTTAGGATGCCCCAGACAGAGAGCATCCACTCCAACCCGCCGGATCGGGAGCACACAAAAGCCATCTGGAGAGTAGGCCGTCGCGCCGCCCTCAATATAGATATTATTTCCGTAGACCTTGGTGTTGTACACCTTCTCCAATACCGCAATTGCAACCTACTCAAAAGTCGTACCCCAGAGGCAGGGTGCGCTAAAGCGAACACCCTCGTTGCTAGTTTTTTCTGTCAGCTTCTTGCTATAGCTGCTGAAGTAGTTTTGCCCTATGATAGAGGAGTAGTCACTTCCTCCAACGCAGCCCTTCCTCGTGGTCTCCCACTGGTCCGTATTTTGTTTGACTCCAGTATGATCGTTGCAGAAAGATTTTATCGCCGCCTCCATTATATCTAGCAACCCCCACTCTTCAAATGGACTGTCAGGGTCATACCTTAGCAGGTCTAGGGGGCGATTCTGCCGCTTTCAAACATTTTGCTTTAATGTCACTTTTCATTTGACTATATTTCATGATCTCGACCGAAACGAGCTTAAACTCATCATCTGAGATATACCCATCTTCAAGCGCCGCCGATACAATGTCAGCAATGGTATTCAATTTGCTCTGAGCGAGAATGCGGATCTTGTCATGCTTTTTTAACTTAATGGTCAGCCGCCTACTGATGAATTTTCCAGCAATTACAAGTAGCCCACAAGCGGCTCCAGTAGCACCCAACACTGTGGCAATAGGAATGGCAACTATTGTAGACATTACACCTGCACCACTTGCGCCAAGACACATACCCACAGAAACTAAAGCAGTGTCTACAGCGTCCACTGAGTTTACTGCACACCTATATTTTTTGTACATAGCACCATATTTTTCAATTTCTTTCTCAAGGTATTGCTTCTTAAGACTGATCTCATTCAGCCGATATGAGTGCCCCAGATCACATGGAGGAGGCTCCGGATTTAACGGTGCAGTCGTTGGTTGTTGTTTCATACTGTCTTTGTATACATAAGTCTATATATCAAGTTCAATTAGGAATGAAGCTACAGACCAAGTCGCCCCTCTGTTTTGTGTTGTTGTATAAAAGTTGATAACGTTGCCTTCTTCCAGCTGTAAAGGCGGTTCTAAAGATACTACAACAGCCCGTTGGTCAGCAGGCTTACTTATTCCTACTGCTTGATTCATTCCATTGATAACAGGAACGACTGTTATAGCAGCAGTATCATCACCAACACCCGAAGACAACCCCATACGAATGATCTTACCACCACATGTCATGGTATATCCACAGCTTGAGTCTTGTGAGTCTCGACCCCTAGCCCCATGGCCAAACGACCACTCATATCCTCTGCAAAGAGCACCACTTGCTTCTGCCCATATAGTAATGAGTGGTTTCGTCTTTTCATCTACGTATCGTCTCAGGTACCTGTTCTGCTGTCTATATTCAGCATCAATATACTTTTATGAACAGCATCCTTCGGTGAAATCGGGTCTCCCAACTCAACGATTTTATTATCTCCCATTTCAAGGTCTCCAGTCATAGTACCGCCACTTTTATCCATTTTTTTTGAGTCACCAATAGATACATAGGTCTTTGTGGCATATTCCGAGAGGTCGGCGCCCTGAACAGTGCTTGACGGTTTTTGCCTAGGTCCATAAATACTCGTTTTTATTGACATCTTGTAAATTCAAGAACAACGCTAACAGGTAAGTCGTGGTTATCTAATAGCCTTCCTTTATTATCGCGTAACTGAACCTTTAACTCATGCACTGTTCCGCTAGTAACACGCTTACATACAGGATTAGTGAAGTTCGTGGTTATAATATCACCGAAAGAGCCACCCTCTAAGCCAACAACTTCAAGAAGCGTAGTGGGCGCACCATCTAGCATGTTGTGCATGGTACTGACTTTATCGAGGTGAACGTAAATTGTGTTAAAGATGCTAAAGTTGATGGGCCGGTCACCTATGTAAGTACCTGAAGGTATCCACCCCCCACTGAGGCCGTCAAGACCCAACATTGTTAACACTCCGCCTGTTATGTGCGCATCCACATTGTCTGGAACTGTTAGGGTAATAACCCCATTTACAGCATCAACCTCCAAACCGATACCTAATGGTGTAATATGCTCCTGAAGAAGGCTTAAGCTCCAGAGGCCTGGTTTTAATGCAGCATATCCTCTCTCTTCTGAAGTCCTTGACCGCCATGCAATGCTCTCGTCTGATTCTAGATTGTACCAGCCCACAGTATACGTGATTGACCTTAGGCCAACACATAGATCGCCCGCAGTGTTGTCAATAGGTTTTTGCAGGGACACAGCGCCGCCGCTTTGAACATTTAACAGAGTGTGATACATAGAACTATGAATAAACAAGCCTTTAGTTTCAATAGAAAAGCTACCCCATATGGTGCGGGCGGGGTGTATCCAGCCACATATGGTGTGGGAGATAAACTAACCCGGCAAACAATTCAAGTTGTTCACAATGGTGGTACATTCACAGCAAAGTTTCCTGATCTATTCATTAACTATAAGGTGCCGCCGGTAACAGTGGACAAAGTAGTAAAAGACTGGTTGACAAATCCAATGCAGTTTTGGCAGAACCAGTTAAATTTTGCAGTGTGGTGTGAATCAGCCGGCTGTGGCGTGTCCTCCCACGACCACCTCGAGGCTGGGATTCCACTCGTGAAAGCTCTCTACACCTTTCACCTTTATTACACAGTGCGTCGCCTATTAGCAGAACTGCAAGCGCCTCTACCTCAGGATCATGCCTATGACCCCTATAACAATACATATGACAAGAGGGCATATGAGAGACTCTGCACTAACTTTGGTGTTCAACCAAACACAGACCGGCCCCAGAAGGCAACCGTAGCTAATAGTGGCCTTGGTACCTTATATGCACATGATGCGTATGGTTACGGGAGTGTCGTCAAGGTTGCTGGTCGAAACGTTCGTTATGACCCTACACGGATGGCCTTTGAGGCGGAAAAGGATACAAAGCCAGGTTTTGCCCACGCGAGTAACCTACAATCCTTTCAGGAGAAAATGGGTGCTGTTCTACATCTAGCACAGGGATCTGAAGCAGATGAGGCCTGGAGTACCTTCATACTGGACACGTCTGAGGGCTTTACACAGACCGGCGTTGAGCTAATTAACGACAGCATTCGGACCTATGTCTGGGCCATTCTTAGTGCTCAAGCGCAGACCCGCTCAGAGATACTAGGTGTTGGAACGTCCTTTGATGCCCAAAAACAATTTCAGGCTAACGTTGAGGATTCCATCAACTCCCCAGTGGATATTCCGTCATCCATCCGACGGTATCAGAACGTCCTCCATAATGCCTCCTCAAAGGTTGATTATGTGTTTGGAACGGGCCTGTACATGGCTCCATCAGATATGAGCCTCGCCATTGGAAACGTTGTTGGGTACAACAATCTGATTACCATTGCAACTGAGGAACAGCAAATCGGCAGCAATACTGATGTCAACGCAGTTGTTGCTCTTCCAGATAGAGGAAGCTTTGACCCTCAGCCCGCCGCCCCCGACCCTCCACCCGCCGTCGAAGACCCTTCACCCGCTGCTCTGCCATCTACGCACGAGGATGAGAAAACAGCTCTCATTGTAGGTGGAATCGCTATAGGCTTAGCTGTGCTTTGGTTTGCTACGTAGTAAGGAGGATAACTCCCCCGACCGCCACAGCAGCGGCCCATACATGTTCTGCCATCCAACCAGCCACCTTTGCAGCTGACGTAAGCAGCCATGATACGATGGAGCCAATAATTCCTGGAAGGGCAGCTGCTGCCTTACTGGCAACACCCTTCAAAACGTTTGCCAAGGAGTTCAGCTGTTTTTTAATCCATTCCTTTACCCCAGGCTTATCAGCTGGCGTCGGCGTTGGTGCTGGGGTTGCACTAGTGCTCCCTCCACCCGTCAAAGCAACTACCAGGGTCGAGATTGCCAATCCAATCGCAGTGAGGATGGAGGCAATTGTTATGTCCTGCTCCCGGAACAGGGTGCGTACACGCTCAGCTAGTGTTGTGTCCTCGTTAAGAAGTCTGTTGATCGTTTCCCTGATGCGGTTAATTTGGGTCCTTAGACGGTTACGGTTTTCAGAGGCAGCCTCAATACGGGCACTCCACAGGTCCTGCAGCTCTGCAAGCTCATTTGCTTGGAATCTCCATGCTCGACTATCACCCCTCCCTTCCTCCATCAGGCTTGCCATTTTAGCTTCCCGATGTTTTATATCCCTTTCTAACTCAGTTTTCTTAGCTAGGTTGTTGACCAGCTCACCCCTCTGGGTCTGCATAGCCTTGTCAAGCCCCATAAGTTCTCTGAGGGGTAGTTCGTTGTCTGTTTGTGTACCTAGGTCTTGGATGGTGTTATGAACGTCCTCTATGAAGCTTGTTTCTTCCACACCACCTTGCTCTGTCACGGTTTCAGGGCCCCTCATTTCTAAATTCTCTGCGGCTTTAGCAGCTGCTTGGTCAACGCCTTGAAGGGCTGTTGCTTCCTTTTCTGACACCACTTGTGAGGACCACTCAGTGAACCCCAAACCATCACGGACAACCTTAGCCCCCACTCTACTTTTACCTCATCTCCTCATCATCAAAGTTAGTGTCATTCCTCTCCCACCACCCCCCCCCCCCCATTTCTCCTCTGGGTCGTCAAATGCTGGGTTATAAAACTCCATGTATGTGTGTTAAAGATATAATTGTTATTAAACATTCATGTGTGTTAAAGATATAATTGTTATTAAACATTCAATATGACGAGTACTTACGGACGCAAACTAAACCCACACCGCCGGATACGCGAACCCCTTGGGGTAAAGGGCGTGCGACAATCTGTAGTCGTTACAAACAATCCAAGCACAATTGACCAGAACCAACAACTGCTGGTTCACTTCCCCAATCTAGGTGCAGACGACGTCATTGTTTCAGGGACAGCACGGCTGGCCTTTACAATCACGCTGACCTCGACTGATGTTAACCGCAGCGTTGTGCAAAACCTGGGTCGCGCCGTGGTTAAGAAATTGACAATCAAGATTTCTGGCAATGAGGTCATGTCTATTGATGACAGCGACGTGTACCACTGTTACCACGACTTGTGGCGGACTGCACAGGAGAGACAGGGCCTCCAGTATCAGGGCATTGACACATCAGATGAAAGAAACGCAACTAAGATACGAGTGGGGGCAGGAGACAAGGATGAGGCGGAGGAAGAGGACAAGGCGGTAGCCGATGTTTATAGTAACAGGTTCTATGTTCCGCTTGATTTTGAACTCCTTGAGAGCCACATGCCATTCTACCAGAGTGCGCTTAGTGACAGACTGGAATACGAGCTCACATTCAACGACTACAACCGCGTGATTCACGCAACAGGCGACACCGCTGCAAGCTACAAAATTGATGGCATCTCGCTGGAGTATGACATGGTTACCCAAACAGAGTTGGCCTGCATGATACGCACACAGTACACAAGTCGGCTCTCGATTCTGTATGACCGTGTGCTTCGTCACAGGAAGCTTGTCTACAATAAAAGAGATACACTGTGGAACATCATCCTACTGCTCTTTGAAGACCCGACCAACGCCTCATACGCCAGGAAAACAGTGTCGTTCTACAACCCAAAGATAACAAAGGTCGAGGTGACCATTGAGGGCATCCCCAATCAGCTCTATGTCCAGGGCATGCGTGGCTACTAGCAGTGGGACGAGGTGAAGAAGGCCTGTGCAGCAACGAGTAAACGAGACCCCAGTGTAGCAATAGCATTAAAAGACTTGGCATTGTCGGACGTGTCCCTAGGAGAGTACCTAACCACTAAGTATGCTCTGTGGCTCGACTTAAGGACGAGTGATGACGACCAGCTGCACGGTAGTGGCAGGGCTGTGGAGAATGCGTCTGAGGGCATCACCATACAAATCACGAAAAAGGCAGAGGCGGCTGGTGCATTGAACGTTTATATGTATATTGTAATGGATGCACAGCTTAACATTAAAGATGGCAGGTTCGTCAGCGCAGTCTACTAAGTTTACATTTCCAGATGGTCCCTGTTCGGCAATTGTTTGTGGGCAGACAGGATGTGGGAAAACCGCATTCATCCTCGACCTACTTGAAGGGCCCTTCTTTGGTGCCTTCGAGCATATTGTAATCCTCTGCCCTACCATACGTTTCAACGAGGCCTATCAGACGCGGTCATGGGTGTGGGATGATTCAGATGTGTACATGGTTGATCCAGGGGAGCGGCTCCATGACCACCTGAGGGCTTTCTACCATTGTTTTAAGGGCGAGCCAACCCTGTACATTATTGATGACAGTTCGGCAACAAAGGCCCTAACCAAGAAGAAAAACATGTTATCCGAACTGGCCCTTAGCGGCCGCCATGCGCAGCAAAATGTCTGGGTCCTCACCCAAAAGTACAACTCTGTGCTGATGGACTTACGTGAGCAGACTCGCTGGATGGTGCTCTTTCACACCAAGGACCGTGACTCATTTGAAGACGCCTTACGTGAAAATGATGTAATTCCAACAAAGGCGGAACATGCCACAGTACGCCAACTACTAGCAAAGACCAAGCACGCAAAAATGCTGCTGAAGACTGATCAGCCTACTGCATATGCCGTCGATTGAAGTGATATTGGCCTTGATAGCAGCCGCTGCCTCAGTAATCAATTTAGGTTTCTTCATCTGGGTAGCGGTGCAGTATTTTGAAGCTCGAAGGCGTATACGTATATTCATGGATCCTGATACCATTATTGATAAACTCCTTGAACAGGACTCGACTAGCTTAGTGGAGACAAAGTCTGAGGGAGCGGAACCAAGTTGCACCTCTGGTGTAGATATGTCTTCTAAGAGAGATAGGCTTGCTGCCGGTATAGCCGGAAGTCAGGCCCGTCAGTAGCTTGGTTTGGAGTGGCTTACAATTGACCAGCTTGAATCAATGTCTGATGAAGAGATCATAAAGCTGTATGTGAGATACGAGGCTCGGCTAGGTGCCAGCATGACACGTACTCTAGGTCAGACACTGCTACAGCTGTACTCAGGTATTGCTTGTATGTTTCTACCAATCCCACCAGAACACCAGCCAAGGCTAATTACAGACCTCAAGACGGACCCGTTTGTTGAACACGCGCTAAGCACTGCCACTTGTGAGCTATATCATCGCTATGGTATGTTTTTAGCTCCCTTAACTGCGGCTTTAACAACAGTTAAGCACTGTCAATTTGGAAAAACAAGCACCGAAACAACAGGGGCCGGTGGAGAGGAAGACACCACTTCCGCGCTATAGTATGTGTTTAACTCCGCTATAGCATGTGCTTAACACCGCTATAGCATGTGCTTAACTCCGCTATAACAGGTGCTTACTAAGAGCTGTCAATTGGACAAATAAATTTAGTAAGTAAACATGAAAGAAACGAACACGAATCAAGGGGAGACAACACCGGTGGAGATAACGTCAGTGACAAAAAACGCTAAAAGGGTTGCGGCAGGACGAAAGGGTGCTGCAGCTCGAAAATGCCAATCAAAATAAGCTTCTGAGAGAGCTCCGAGAGGCTAAGGCAGCGCTTACAGATGGTAGAGATGAAGCTGTCGAGCCAATATCAACGAGCAAACCTCTGGAAAGGTGGACGTGGCCAACATGGGCTGTGCCTTTGGTTGTCGGCGGTGTTGGCGTGTTTGCATTGTATTGCTACAGGCACCAGATGGTAGCCTCACACCCTAAACAGGTTGTGGTACAAAAGCCTCCAGACGCTCATTTAAAGGATCCGTTTTATATGGAATAAGATGACAACACCAATTACTGATGGAAAAATGCTCGTCAACACTCTGTACCACGGTGTAGTTGTTTCCGGTATTTCAATAGGTTATGCCAAGCTTGCTAAGATGGCTCTGGGTGGTGGGGTGCCACGTCTTGATTTCACCCCACGGGACCTGGCTATGGCTGTTGCCGATGTATCACTAGCTATGGCCACAAAGGATACGCTAATTAAACAAGGAATCTTACCAGTTGATATACTGAAGTAATGGCCACACTCACGCTACTTGTTGGGGGTGCTCTTGTTAACGCCCTTGCATTCTCTGGGAGCAACTTTTTATTCTCTAAATTACGAGGCAGCCAAGTGGACGCGGAACGTAAACGCCATGATATGGCAATCGAGCAGCTTCAATCTGCTCAGGCAGCATGGGCCAAGAAGAGAACTGAGCGTTTAGACTTCATCAATGAGCAACTGCGCCGCCAGGACCATGCCGAGCATACATTTAGGGATGCGGATGAGGCAATGCGTTAGTACGCCCTAATTACGAATAAAACCGTCGACCCGCTGGGCTCTGAGCCGCAGCTTTCAGACTTCTACGAGCCCTCAGATGAACAGAGGGGGCGTGAGGTGGCGTTCATTATACTGGGTATGGCTGCGACTGGGATGGTTGCATACAGGCTTGCTAAGTAGGTCATTTGGAGATTCGAACGTTTTCTGTATATGGATCGTCGCATGCAAAAGATCTACTATAGTCCTAAGGGCTACTGGAAAGGCATTACAGCTATCAAGAAGCTTGCAACAGAAGCGAGGGTTTCTGAGGAAGTTGCCAGGGGGTGGCTAACAAAGCAAGCTATATGGCAAATCTACCTGCCAGTGCCTAAACACATTCCCAGGCCAAAGTTTGATGTCCCTGTCCCTAATGAGGTGCACCAAGCCGATCTCTTATTTCTTCCTCGTGACATTGTGAAGCGTCGGACTTACAAGTATGCCCTAACATTGGTTGATGTGGCCTCGCGCTACAAAGCGGCTGAGCCATTGACTACAAAAGAGGCTAAGGAGGTCGCAGGTGCACTTGAGAGGATATACAAACGAGGACCGCTGCATTGGCCTAAACTACTTCAGGTGGACCCCAGACGGGAGTTTATGGGTGCAGCGAATCAGTTGTTAGTAAAACATGGAGTATCAGTCAGGCGTGGCCGTGTGAATATCCATCGAGACCAGGGTATAGTGGAACGCTTTAACCGAACCCTTGCTGAGCGACTCTTTGGTCACCAGTATGCCGTAGAGTTAAGGGATACTGGAAAACGATCGACTGAGTGGGTTTCTCAACTGCAGGCTGTAGTCTCTGCGATAAATAATGAGGTGACACGCTTGACTGGAAAAAAACCTAAAGATGCTATAAAGGCAAAACGAGTTGCACAAAAGCCCTCTGCAGTCGTACCAGGGCGCCCTCTGGGGGTCAAAGAGCAAAAGCTTCCCTCTGATGTTAGCGTTCGCTACCTCTACCAGCCTGGTGAGGCAGAGCAAGACCACCGGCGGCGGGCCACTGACCCTGTGTGGTCACTCAATGTTTACCGGATTGGAAGCTCTGTCACTAAATCTGGTGAGCCTGTACTATACTATTTGCTGGATGGACCTCTCCGTGGCTTTGTAAAGGAGGAGTTGCTTGTGGTGCCGTCCAATACCCAGTTGCCGTCAGACGGTATTACCAATTAGACTAATAGATATCTATATATATATAACAATGGTAGTATTTGACAATAAGTGCCCATGGATATTACTCGGAAAGAAAGTCCCCTGTAACAGGACCTGTACGCAAGAGTTTTGTAACTTACACAGATATAAGATAAAACATGGTGTCATTAATCGTCTTTGTGCGGGTTGTCAGAAGGCTATAAAAAATAATAAGGTAGGATTGTGTATGGATTGTGGGTTCGATAAAGTCAACCACAGTCGTCTTCGTCTTGCCCAAAAAATTGCTTCACAACGGCCTATAGCTGGGGACACTGACTCGCCAGTCGGCGCCACTGAACGGGGATTCCCCACTGTATAAAAATAGAAATCTTGTGGCGCTGTCAACAACATGATTTGGCGGCTAGGCCTATGTGCGACGAAGCTTGGCACCTTGTCAGAGACGGGTGTTGTGTTGTTGTTGCCTTTTGTGTATCAATAAAATTCCTTTTAGACTAATGGAACTGTATAGTAAACATGACTCATAATCAGCGAGCACGTGAAGCCCAAAACGATTATGTTTCAATTCACGGTTTTAAGCCTCCTTATCCACGCTCTAAGGTTGCACTCAAATCACTCCAAGTGCGTAATGAATATGACCGTACATACAAGGAGATGTTTGCTAGATTAAAGGCTGGGGTGGCACGCACCCGTCCCCACTGCTGCCCCACGCAGACCAGTCCCTGCCCCACGCAGACCTGTCCCTGCCCCACGCATCCCCGCAACCCAGTCCCCAGTCCCCACAGCGCGTCTTGCCTTCAAGAAGACTAAGTGGGCTGTTAAAAACTATTTGCGTGGATGGGTGATGAACGTTCCTGAGTCTCACCCCTTTAGCTCGGACCTTATGATGTTCTTTAAGGGCATGCGTCGGAAGATGCATAAAGTTTTGACTGGTGAGCTGGAAGAGCTAGGTGGAATCAAGTGTCAGTTTGCCCTTAAGGTAAGACTCTCCAAGCACGCAGATGATGACAGCACTGAGTATGTTGAGTCTGTGTTGCGTAATAAGCAGCAGGTGGTTCTCTCCTCAGAAGACATGGATGTTGCGTTGGACCAGAGTGTTGTTAATATCCAAGAGCGGTTGGAGAAGTGGACCAACCAAGGTTCTGGCTGGGAGTTTGAGGCGGTCACAGCTCTGTGGATTGATATTGCCAACTACAAACCGTTGAAGGGTGGCTCCTACCTGCGACTTCCGGCTGCGCTGGCGGCTAAGCAGGCCATCATAAATGTAAAGAACTGGGACGACTTCTGCATTCTATGGGCTGTTGTAGCCGCTCTGCACCCGGTAGCCAAGAACCCACAGCGACCATCAAAATATAACATTCAGTGGCGTTTGAGGTGTTCCGCAAGACCTGTCTAAAGCAGTACGGGTTGGATCCGGCCCACTAATATACCAGCCCCGGTTTGTCATGGGATGCTTTGCTTAAGAGCACAGGCGTGGAACTCGAGCTACTCACCGACTATGATAAGCACCTGTTCATTGAGAAAGGTCTACGCGGCGGTATAAGCATGGTGTCGCGCCGCCACGCTAAGGCCAATAACCCGCTCGTGGATGACTTTGACCAGGATAAACCAACGAGCTACATCCAGTACCTTGATGCTAACAATTTGTATGGGTGGGCTATGAGTCAGCCTTTGCCAACTGCGGGTATTGAGTGGGTGGCTCGGCCGGAGAATCTACAGATACAGGACCACCCAGATGATGCCGAGACTGGATACATACTTGAGGTTGACTTGGAGTATCCTACTGCACTTCATGACGAGCACAACGACTACCCGCTGGCTCCGGAGCGGCTTCTTGTAGAGAACGACTGGTTGTCTATCTATCAGAAGAACCTCCTGGGCGAGTTGGGTGGCACCCTGGGCGAGGTTGAAAAGCTGGTGCCAAACCTGCGGAATAAGGAGAAGTATGTGGTGCACTACAGGAACCTCAAGCTGTATCTGTCTTTGGGGATGAGACTTACCAAGATCCATCGAGCATTGATCTTTAACCAGAGCCCCTGGATGGAGCCTTACATTCAGATGAATACAGATCTGCGTAAGGTGGCCACCAGCGACTTTGAGAAGGACCTCTATAAGCTGATGAATAACTCTGTGTTCGGTAAGACCATGGAGAACCTCCGCAGGCGGGTCAATGTCAAGATTGTGTGCTCAAAGGAAGAAGAAAGAATGCGTAGGCTTATTGCAAGTCCCGCCTACGCGCGTCATCAGGTGTTTGATAATGACCTGGCCGCTCTGCACATGCACAAGACTCACCTGGTACTGAACCGCCCGGTGTATGTGGGCATGTGTATACTCGACCTCTCCAAACACCTGATGTACGACTTCTATTACAATACCATGAAGCCCAGATACGGCAAGAACCTTGGCTTGTTGTACACGGATGCGGATTCGCTGCTAATGGAGATACGCACGCCTGACGTGTATGCTGACATGAAGGAAGATGCCCATCTCTTTGACACCAGCAACTTTCATCCCTCCCGTAGTCTCTACAGCAGTGTGAACAAGAAGGTTCTGGGGAAGATGAAGGATGAGTGTGCCGACGTGCCCATCAAGGAGTATGTTGGTCTGCGCCCTAAGATGTACTCGATCTTGATGTCGAGCCGGGATGAGATCAAAAAAGCAAAAGGTGTGAAGAAGGTGGTGGTGAAAAAGCATCTACGACACGCTCAGTATGTGGAGTCACTGTTCGCCCAAAAGCAGTTTCGCCACGGAATGAACATGCTCAGGAGTGACTGCCACAAAATATATGGGCTCCACGTTAACAAGGTGTCTCTCTCCCCCTTTGACTCAAAGCGGTGGATAGCTCCAGGTGGTGTAGACACTCTGGCCTATGGGCACGCGTCGATATTTTGAACATATGAGGGCTGAGGTATAGAATGAGTGGCCGAGCTGCAAGCAGATGTGGAACATATATGGGAGGAGAAGGTGGACCTTGAGATTGAGGTGAGGGATTTGGAATCAAAGAATGAGGACCTTTTGGAGCGCGTGAGTCGTTTAGAAGAGCTTATTCCTCAGGGTCCTGGTGCAGAGGAGAAGGTGAGGGAATTGGAATCGAAGTATGAGGACCTTTTGTAGCGCGTGAGTCGTTTAGAAGAGCTTATTCCTCAGGGTCCTGTTGTAGATGGTTGACATTGCTGTCGCCCTCTTTAGTGGGCCTATACCATAGGGGCTGGAAGGGCTGGGCTCATATGGTATAGTATAGGGGGGGGGGGGGGTGCGAGCAGTTCGCTGGCTCATGTGAGTCATTTTGGAAGCTGTGTTCGTACCCCCAGTCTCTATACTACTCCACCTTAGCACAATCTGATTTTAGTCGACTCAACACCCAACGACTTTTTTATGCATACGAATGAGACAGGCAACTCAGCTTGCCATCTCGTAATACGGCCCCAGGGAAATGGGATAAGACCGTGACCTCCATATGAGTGACTCGCGACCAGGTCAAGAAATGTCGCCTCTGACAGCGATATTTTATGTCAGCGATTTGTGAAGAGGGCAGTTTGGGTTTGGATGTAAAGTTTGGACAGCTGAGCTGACTGGTGTCTTTGTTTGTAACTGCCCCGAGCCTATATTGTACGTTGATTAGTGGAATATGTGACGGAAAAGCCGTAATTTATATAATCTTTAATTCTCTTTCCATACAAATTCGGTAAATCGGCGATGACATCGAAGGCTTTAATAGTTGTTTTGAACAGTTTAACCGATGCGCTAATACGAGCAGTGTCGCTGACGCTTACGCAAAATAGTCCCAAGAATATATTGGCAGAACAGTAGCCATTTGGGGCTGGGATATTGTTATAAGTGCAAATATTGAGGTAAAATCTCACATGCTAATTACATGTCATAATCAAAATGAATTAATCGGAAAACAGCATATTAATATCGTAGGGCAAAAACTGTCCCGTCGCGATATGGTACGATCTCCTGCGCATCGGCTTCTGTACAGGCTGGGATGTTATGTTAGCATTGCGTCAAACATGTCTGCCATGGAGAGTGGATGTGGTAGAACCTAAGTGAAGGTAGCTGGCGGACGTAACGCCGGGCTCGCAACGGAGAGTGATGTAAAATTCTGGCGCAGCAAACTCAATAACACTAACAGCCTATCTGGAAGACAAGGGGGAAATAAATTGAGAACCTACAAACTTTTCAAACAACACTTTGGACTCGAGGAATACTTACTAAATATAGACAATATCAACCACAGAACTGCAGTATCACCACTACGCCTGAGCTCCCATCCATTAAATCAAGGAGTTATATAACCTAAGAAGGAGTCGCAACGCCCTTTGAAGTCGCCGCCGAGGCGCTCGCGTGCGTGCCTCGGCAGCGTTTTCACAAGCTCGCGCTTGGCGGCGGTAGGTGTACTTGGTATTGCGACGTCAAGCGAGCCAGCGAGGAAACCAGAGGCCTTGACCCGAAGTCAAGTTCGCGGGGACAGAGGCGAAATGGCATGGATTACACAATGTCATTAACTATGTCCTGTACGTGCCTTGCCATCACATTGTACGAGTCTGAGGTAAAATATCAGTACTTGCGCGAGAATTGGCTGACACAACTTCCAAAGACGCGGCACCACGAAACGCGTTGCAGTGCCAGGAGTTTCGGTGACGCGCGACGCAAATCTGACGCGCGACTTCAGCGCATTTTGATTTACTCGGAGCACATCGGGTCCGCTAGACAGTGGATATAGGGACGAATCGTTTTAATTTGTGGAGACATTTTCACTGAAGCATCTGCCAAGCCAGCCATATTCAAACCACAACCACATACTGATATCATGTTTCTTCCTGATAAAACAGATGTGTGTTTATGTAAACAATTAGATCAAATGAGAACTATTTATTTGCACTTTAATATGACAAACATATGAACAGAATAACATAAATAAAATACACAAGCCTACACCAAACAGCACATTAAACTATCTACGACAATTTCTCCTTTGCAGTGGCGTATTGTCAACACTGATATTTACATCACCCTGAACATTTCCTCTTATCTGCTGGAAAGCATAATTGAACTGGATATGTAAAGATTAAAAATATGTTCTCAATACACAGTTACCAATACATAATATCTATCCATTAATCATTTTAACCAAATTAAATTCATGATACACATGAGTCTACAAGAGCACTAGACACAAAGTACAAATTTGCTGGGACAAGACTCATATTCCAAGTTATAGTTAGTTATATATAAGTATTCTGACATTGCATAAGTATGCCCACCGGTAAGTAATAACACCAAATTATCGCCCACTGTCAGCCATATTGGACTGTCAAATATACGTCGCATTTGGATGCGATTTGGAGGTAAACTATAAGGATATTTACAATTATTGATAATGGATTCTGTTTGGTTATTGGTTAAGGCAATTGTGCCGCTATCTTGTCAAACAATACAACAAAGTTTTTGATTAATTTGAAAAATTCTGGAAGCTTGAGATTCGAGTTGTTCGAATTCAAGGTATTATCGCTCACGTATTCAGCTCAATAAAATAAAAAGTACCCACTTGACAGCTTAATTATCGTTACCATTCGATTTGTCTTTGTTCAGTCAACGAATACCAAGAATATTTTTGCGGGAATATTCCACAAATATCAAGAGATAGAAAAATATATGTCGAAGTTTCAAGCCGAAAATATGGCGTCTCGATGCGGAATAAACACTAGCAAACTTTAATCGAATAAAACTTATTGATTACCCGAAAAAGGAAACTATGATAATCAGCGCGTTTATTGAAATATAATTAATTACCTCGTCGGGCAAATCCATCAGGTTTGGTGATACTGGTGAAAGTTTTCGAAAAAGAAAATGAAGTTTCGCGCACAGCAGCTAACGCCTCAACTTGCCGAACTGAAATGTGAGCGAGACACAGATCTCGTGGCGATCTTGCCGAGGCAGACACTGCGCGCGAGATCTCTTTGATCTCGGCGTCGTGTCTACTCCTGCTATTGGTTATTAATATAGAATCAATGAGGGGAACCATCTCCAATCCAAATGATAGAATATGTCAGTGTTGCGCAATGCAAGCAACAGAAGACGAAACGCATTTCATGATCACATACCCCAAATATCAAAATAAAAGAGCCTCATTGTTCAACGATATTGCCCAAAACAAAAAAAAATGTTCTCGCCTGTCAAACAATGGCAAATATATTTGGGTGATGAGTAACGAGGACAAACTTTTATGTAAAAACATTGGCAAATTTATAAGGGAATCGCTCGAGACTAGAAAATTGGCTCTAAATGGCCAACAACCCTCAGTTGCAGGTGTCTCGGTTAGTGGTCTCACATAGAAATTTAACCCTGTTACTATGCTTTATCTTAATGTGTACTGTTTGTATTGAAATGTCTTTAGTTTTGCGGTAGAATTAGTTGCACACTTATCATAATCCTATTGTATTGTATGTTGCACTTTCTCCGATCAACATCATGTAAAAAACTCGATTGTATATGCTCCTAGAGGGCGCGTGATTGCTAGGCGCTCGTAAGCTTGACAGCGGAAACGGAGCGTCTGTTGTGGCATATAACGATTTGCATATAACAACAAGCTTGAGGCTATATGGGAAATAGACCGAGCTTGTCACGAGCGCTGATTGGCTGAGAAAAGAATGCCATGCATAGAGAAGTGTAGCCCTACAAGACGTAAATTCATGTTACCGTTACGACCGGAGCTAAGAGAAGTGCTGCGTTTTCCGTAGTATTTGTTAACACATCCTCTGCGTGGAGAATAGAAACACATTAGATGTCAATAACTTTGAAGTTGAAAACGCTGCAGAATTACATGATCACTGCATAGGTCGATTAGAGCACTTTGTGATATTGAATATCCCCACGTGGAGTAAAACTGACGATGGAACGATGGGCGGGTCGGGTCGCGCTTGTGACGGGAGCGTCCTGTGGCATTGGAGCCTCCGTCGCGATGAGACTAGCCGCCAATGGAATGAAAGTGGTTGGATGCGGGCGCTCAGTTGATCGCATTCAGGTGACGTTTTTGAATATACCAAATTATCATATCGAGTACAGGGTGCAGATTGACTCAACTAGAAAACTAGACAGTAGAGACATAATTATACCCAGTTTTTTTCAACCCTGACTAGCTGTCGTATACTGTACTGATACATTGGTGGTCCCGCCAACCTATGTACTAACTGCTAAGTTGTGGGCGTAAAGGGGTTCTGCCAGTGGTGGTTGGGGGTGCTGTTAGCCCTACAAATTCATGTTACGTTATGACCGGAGCTAGGGGTGCTGTGTGTGCTAGTGCCAATGAGAACCTAGCCGTGCACGACGTCTTAGTGGTATATATTTATATTACCGTCGTGCACGGCTAATGAGAACCACAATGGCAGTATACTGTATAACTGCAGACATAATGAGTGAGTTGTTGTTTTAATTATTTTGGTAACCTATTCTGTTCGAACAGGAGTTGTCTTCTGGTGTTGCTTCAGCCAGCCAAGGGAAAATCTACCCTATCCAATGTGATCTTGAAGATGAGAGTCAGATTCTGGACATGTTCGCTACAATTAAAACCCAGCATGGAGGTGTCGACGTATGCATCAATAACGCTGGCTTGTCCCTGTCAGATGCCAGCATTCTGTCTGGTAACACTGCAAGCTGGAAAAAGATACTTGATGTGTGTTGATTGGGTCATCATTTTGGTCGTCAATATTCCTGAAAGTTATTGTTACATTAACAAACTACATTCTGCAGGGCTTTCGTATTTCATCATTTTCCAAACAATTTTCATTTAAAAGCAAAAGAATTATGCTTGGGTTCATTTTGAGCCATACAGGATGTCTATTGACTTTCTTATAGAATGACAAAGTAATCTCACCTGCGGAGAATTTTAGGAAATTAAACTTATTGTCTGCAGGTGAATGTGACAGCTCTATGCATATGTACGCGAGAAGCATATCAGTCCATGAAGGAAAGAAATGTTGATGATGGCCATATCATTAATGTGTCCAGGTGAAACATAAAGATTTCTATGGGTGGCTGGAATATAATTTTTTATGGGGAATAATTCATCGTGATCACATTGAACCATATATATATCTCAAAAATTAAATACATTAGATTTTGTTTTCAGGATGAATGTAACTTTGCATTTGTTTGATGTTCGGGTCATATATGTTTGAACTAATGTCCATTTTCTGTACTAACTTCACTTTATTTGTGGGTCATTGATGATGTCTCACTTTAAAATGGGTAAAACTTTCTTCATATTTGCAGTTTATCAGGTCACCGATTATCAAATATGGGCGTAAATTTTTATGGGGCAACAAAACACTGTGTGAGGGCATTAACTGAAGGGACACGTAAAGAAATCCGAGCTTCTAAATCTCACATCAGAGTTTCGGTAAGATATCTTTTATAAACCATACAGTAACCTTTCAGTGCCATTCCACTCTCTACACATTAATTTGACAGTTATGCATCACTTGTCAAATTATTTTATATTGTTATTGATTTTTTTATATTTGTTGAGGGTAGTCTGTGAGCCCTGGTGTTGTCAAAACCGAATTCTTTGAAAGGGCAAAGACGAAAAAGGACTCCGAAAAACTGTTTAAAACCATGGAGGTGTGTCAGGACCAGCTTTTTTGTTTTTATTGCAATATGCAAAGAATATAATTTTCAGACATAATATCGAAGCAAATGATTTGTTGCAGTGTTTAAAGCCAGAAGACATAGCAGATGCCATAGTCTATGCTCTAGCCTCACCCCCCCATATCGAGGTAAGTATAACACCATATTGTTAAGTGCTAAACAAATTCCACTATAAATTGATTGTACAAAATACTTGTTGCACTTGTAGTACACCTGCCTACTGTCAATGGTAATATGTTCTTGGATAAAATATTAACTATAAGGTCTCTATGAAAAAAAGGAAGTTTTTAACGAACAAATTATGGCAGTATCGTTGATACTTATTACGACTTCTCCTCTCTTTCAGGTGAATGATATCATGATTCGCCCCACAGAACAGGTGGCTTGATTCACCATGTCAAAAGAGAAACTTACTTTCTCTTATCATCTCTAAAACTGGCTTGGATTTGAGATATATATGAATTATATTAAAATGTAAACCTATGTGTTGACTTCGGTGAAGCTACAAATGAAACATATGATCTATGTATTAATGCAAAGGCCTGTGCAGTTTGCTTTTAGATTCGACCAATAAAACTTACATAGTAACATGATACAAGACAAAGACCTGTGGCAGCTGGGCTCTCTGAGACAGGCCCTATCGTACATCATGTTCGTGCAGTATTTGTGGAACTGGAAATGTTCTTTCCACACTATGTTGTTTTAATCCTGAAGCTGTACCCTCGCAGTTGTGCTTTTACTAATTGTATTTGATTATACACGGTCCAGCTGATAATCTTTTATCATTGGAATCATTGTACTGATATTCAATGAGGTACTGGGATTGTATATCCACTTACCTTGATCATATGAGTAACAAACGATTCATGGTCCCCAATGTGACCAGTCTGGACTTAACAACTACTACCCACACAGGTTTTGCATTGAAATTCCATTCCAGAGGCATGGGTTTCACAACACATGGCACACCACAAGCCTGTTCAAACTGAACAGCAGTACCTCATCCATCATGTTATCAAGATGAATGTTGATAGCCACAACAAACCTCTCTAATTCATGTTATTATGAGCATTCTTTACTTGAAAATAAAATTACCCAAAAAACAAGCATCAAGTACTTTCCCTATATATACATATTCTACAGCTTTGGCTTGTGAATGAAAAAAAATCTCTTTTTCAGTTATAAACATAACCTTGAATTAACAGGTACATCTTGATAGCTTGATGTTGAATCCCATCAATTCCATCCTATTAACCTCGGTCCTTGTGAACACTGACAGCCATCATACATGTTAATTGGCTACCATATGTTGAGCATAAAGGACAGTGAAATGTTATGTTTCCCATCTGTTCCCCACTGTGGGTCTAGGAGTAGAATAGGCCCACTGCATCCTCCAGCATGTTGCAATAGGCGATTAAAAGGGGGCAACCTGGGTTGGGACTCGTGTCGGTGGACAGAGGGCCAGTGGTGACACACCCAAGCTTAATCATGGGCATTTTTGTCTCTTTCATCTTCATCCATGTATATTTCCCTCTTCCCTCCCTCACCCCACCCTCCTAAATTATCCTTGAAGCAGCTGCTCAATCAGGTTGATCTTATCTCTTCATATTCATCCAATCCTTTGATGTTCCAAATATCAGATTATAGTTGGCTTGCCATTAAACCCTTACCTTACCTGATTTATGTTATTGCCTTCCCTAAAGATATTCAACCAATCAAAATAATGTAACGCATCTTTATTGAGAGCCATTGCATACAGGTAACAGTAACGCATTCACGAGAGGCAAACATATAAACGCTTCTCTGCTTAATTGTTGTTAAACAAATATCTTAGCTTTGCCACCTCTTAAAGCACAAACCAAATATATTTTGATTGCTGTTGGACCATTTTAATAATTTCAGACAAACAAGTCCTGCCAAGTTTGAATTCTCAAAAAATGCTTACATTTGATAGAACCTTCAACCATAGTGACCAATCTTCGCTCCAATAGAGAAAAATGACATTCTACTCGCTACATGAATCTGGTATAAAAACAGAGTATGCGTCAACATCTACACACATCCAATACATTAACAATACGTTAATAAGGAGAGAGGTCCACTCCCTCATGCTGCTTGATTCACACAAAGCGGTCACCCTTACAGATACCTTCTGGAAAACATCTGTTGCATCATTGTTACACCAGGAATAAGGCATAATTGCTCCATAAGTCAAATTTAGTACTGGCACAAAAGAAAAAAGCCAGTAAAAAACACTACTATCAGTGTCAAAAAGGATCTTCCATGAGCAACAAAACACAGTTTTCCTCAAACTTAAACTCCCAAGATAACAAAGCCAGTCATCTTCACAAATCTTGTAACATTTGGTATATGGCAGAATATTTTGGACCAACCTTTTGTAATGTTCAGATGCTGATTTCATTACAAAAACACAAACATTGAGTGGGGAACAGCAAGTGTCTGGATGAAGGGACCATCTTCGGCAAGGAACACGTTCTGTAAGAACTATCGATTACCATGAAAAATAATAGACTATTTGTCAGATACTTTTAGTTTTTTATGGCGATTTCTTGGCTGTTCTGAGTCGGAGCTTTCAGAATCTGAGCCACCTAATTTGATATCCACCCCATGGAATGCAGAGGTGCAAAATCACTTGTAGACGACTTGGCTTTGAGACGACTTGGCTTTGAGTCGGGGTGTCGTTTACGTCACTCCGCAGAGCAGCTATTGATCCCAGCACTACACTAGATTTTTGGCCAGAAGTAAATGGAAACATTTCATTTGATGCATGTTTCATGCTACGATATCCACCCCATGGAATGCAGAGGTGCAAAATCACTTGTAGACGACTTGGCTTTGAGTCGGGGTGTCGTACTCCGCAGAGCTGCTCCACGCGATCGGTTATGTTTTTTACTCTTATATTTCTTTGCTCGACGACCGCATCACGCCGGCATCGAAGGCGCACTCGGCACCCTCCGTTTACGTTCATGACTTCACCGTAACATGGTAGTAATAAATATAACAGTCAATTGATATGACCCCTGTTACCGCAGTTGCTGCAGTGACCCAGATTTGGCCTTCACTGTGGTTAACTGGCAACACCTTGCACCCTCTTACCAGATCTCATGTAGTGCTGGTGTACATGCAGTAGCAAAAAAAAGGGTGGAGCATAAAATCTGACTAAATGAAAAACTACTCACTTTGAGAATCCAAAATGCTGTTTTGTCGCTTCAGATCGTCTATGTCATGTTGAATTGTAGAGCTTTTCTTGTTCATAAACTGTATATAATCTGTAGCTTGTTTAAGTATCTGAGCTCTTGATGCCTGCATCAGTTTTTTCCAGTGCAAATTCCAATCAATGAACAAGTAACATTTCTACTGATATAGTTGAACAACCTAGGCTGGCTATAAGTACCATAACATATATGGGAGACAATACCCCCTAAAAGCAGAATTTAAGTACATAATCACCATAAAGGCATATTATGATAAGATGATAATGCTAACTTGGATTTCATTATCATAGAGGATTCACTACAATTAATTTCACAGAAAAATTGCCTTATGAGTGATTTAAATTAAGTTGTATGTAGCAGATTGACTTATCCACTAATCAAATTTTCTCCTCCAAGAAGATGTGCATACCATAACACTATAAAACAAGCAATTTTATTCTTGTTATTGAAAAAGGTATTATACAATCAGACGAATTTTAAGAAACTCAAAAGAAAAAAAATTATGTGTAGTTACCTGGCGCCTTACCTTTTCACCCTGAACGGAAGGCACAGAGTCTCGCAAACTGTGGAAGCTCTCTTTTATATGGTCACGTCTTTTTCTCTCTAGTGCATTGTGATGGGCCCGTTTTTCTGCCTGCAGTTGTGAAGCATTAACATTTCATTTACATGCCGCCATGTAGTTCATTCTCACATGCTCTCTATATTCGTCACCAGGCAAACCAGGCAAATCCAACAACTGATACACTGAGAAAATAATACATCATGGCAGACCTTTTATTGCCACCATGTAAGTTTCTACTGAGCCTAATATGGCCAAATTCCACTGTGTGTGAGAAGAAAAAGTATACAAAAATCTAAACTTCTCCTCTTAAAGAATGGAAGCTTGGTTTTATAAAAAGAACCCAGTTGACATCAATTGGTATGTTCAAGCTTGGTCAGTTCATTATGATCAGCCCATTTGTTTCTTCCAAGTAAGGATTTGAACATATGCTCAGACAAAACCAAAGCAATTCCCAAGATTAAATACCACTGCTTCAAAAGTTTTAAAGCTAAATTACCACCTAGTAAATCATGAGTAAGATAACAAAAACTATTCCTATTATTGCATTCATTTCATAAACAGCAGGGAGAAACCCTTCTATTGAAAAGAACACAATTACTGCAAACCTGGTTTCATCAATATCATGATGATAATACGATTTACCCAATGTACCCAGTAATTGTGGAATAGGGTTGAGTGGGAAAGGGGGTGGTGATGAGTTGGTGAAGTGGTAGGGAAGCAACACATACAAGAGAGGCCCAAAGTTGTCATTGAAGGCATATGTTTAAAGAAAATAATTCCAAGAGCGTGTTAATGCTAGAAAAGGTTCACCAAGGTTCTCAGACTAGATTTCAATACGTGTCCAGAGATTTCTGGACAGATCTGGTTACTTGTGGAATGAATTACTAAAAAGCTATAACCTGTCAGAGAGTGGAATGCCAGTTTTAGAACCACTGGACGAATGCACTACTGTGACAAGACCCCATCCACCCCACCTAGTTTCTATTCCTGGCTGGAGGATGATAATTGTAATGATCACAGAATGATCATGAACTAATTCGCTGCTGAAGAACGTGATTCATGACAAAATAATACGGGTACATAGCAAATATTATGGCTGAAACAATTCAAACTATTCCAGCGTTGAGCAGAAACGGAACGACGATTCGGGCTTAACAGTGGGTAATATGATATAAATTCTGATCGTTTTATACACATTATGCCCTACATGATTACATCTGTTCCGTCAGCTGATATCATGACAGGGGTCACATGACCTTAAACCATGCAAACAGCAATGGCGTGTGCATAAATTGCATATTAAAAGTTTCTTTTTCGAAAGCAGACCGCGAAACTATACTGCTTACAAGGTTGATCGAAATATTTTAATAATACATAAACCGATATATATCGACCATCAATAAAGATCTACCTGAGTCATAAATTGTGTTTGTGCCGAATTTTCATCGTCGTCCTCCTGAAACAAAAAAAGGGAAATTAAGCACGAATATTGAGCACGTGTCGCGCAACTAATGTGTAATTCACCCATAAAACAATACTCACGTCACTTTCAATATCAATATCTCGGTCATCGTCACTTAAATTCATCATAATCGATTGGTTTTTGAACTGATTGTTTTTCGAAGCGGAGTATCAAAACACATGAGAAAATGGCTACTAAACAACGCCACGCGCACAAACCACGTGCACATAACTAGAGAAATCTTCATACGCGCGCACAAAATTTAAATATATAGTTGTATGCTTGTCGCTACAAATGTATTAAAAACATCTGCTAATTTTAACTTATAATTTAGATCTTATATTGCAATAAGCAATAGTCGAAAAAAAAATATTACACTGATCTTTAAATAGATTTATATTTTGGACTATTTTCTTATATTGAAAATAAACAAACATCTATCTGACCTATCACCTTCGGAATGTCCAATCATCGAAGCGTAAATGTATATCCGAATTACCACTGATAAGTGCGTTATGATGAGAGCTCTCGTGCCGAATTCTTGAAAGCTTCTATAATCCATTCAGTGGCTTACTATTTTATGTGCCTGGTTTCAATCTTAGCCGTCTAAATATCCGAGACGGCTTTTTAATGGTTTCTTCTCGTCGTATATATCAATTCGACTGTGGTAAGTTGGCTCAGCGTTGCCAAGGAGGAAGCTAGGGGAATTCCGGGGATAACCCCAATCAGCGCCCGTATTTCAGCAGACGAATACAAGTTTATTTCATAGAAAGGGTATTCTCGTGTTTACTAAAACCATTTAAATGGGTCAATTCAATAAGTAGTTATAATTTCTTATATCGTGCTTAAAAGACTCGTCTATAAAACGATAATTTGTCCATTGCACGCATGATTTCACCCAGATTTAAAGCAACATTATACAACAACACACGCCCATGCAGCAAATATAGTCCTTCATCTTCATACCGTTTATCACTGTAGGTTACATTCGCTAGGTTAATACAAAGCCAAAGTTTTAACTATATAAAACGCATTTTTACTGTGATTGTGGCCTCTTTACACACTCGTTGAATTGATTCAATGTCTATTTTGAAAATGGCTCATTCAAAGAAGATGGCACTCCATTTTTCGGTGGAGGAGGAAATTACCTCATAAATTAAGTAAAAAATAGGATGGTTCAGCCCCCGGGGTTCAGCCCTTCTGTAGCCAATGATGAGAAACGAAACGCATGACACGAGGTCGCCATGTCTATGAACGCTTATGTGCACAACCAACTTGATACAACAAAACTTTCCATATTTTCAAACGTCATATCAATTATTTTACACAAGTGATTATATGCGTGCATAGAAGTTACGATTTTTAATTGCTAAGATACGGTTGTTCGTAAAGCAATAATAATACGTCATTAATAGAGCACACCTCGCGACGCTCCAGTAATTGCTGCAAGAACGGGAGTTTGCGGACGGGCCAATGTAAACCTCAGAGCTTGCAGCAATGCTAGTAGTGACATTGAGTGTCGTGAGGTGTGCTCTACTTGATGACGTATAAATGTTAAAACATTTAAATATCCTCCCTTTGAAACCGACACCGAACTTAAAGCTCAACATCTGTGTAGACTTCCATTGGGTTCTTATGATTATATGTGACGCTGACATAGCTGTTATACAGTATCATGCCCAGGCTTAGCGTTGATCACATATGAAAAATTATAAATATGAAAACGGAAGAGTACACTTTAGAAAAACAACAACAAATTAGTTACTGATTAACCTATATGAGGTAAATACGATGATAATCCGTTTGATTACAATCCTATCTCCAGGATGTGCTTTATGCTGCTTAAACAAAAAAACACTGGATTTCAACAGGGCTATGATCTACAACAATGTTTATGTTGGTGACCTCCTACCCGCTGAAAGAAAGACGAAGGTTTTGTTTTGCGTGTTATTAGACGTACCTTCAATGAATATATGTTGATTGTGTTTTAGTAATAAAAGGTGAGCCATAAAGCGCTATGCCAGCTGAAACCCATTGTGTTGATGCTTAATAAGTTTAACATTAATGTATTTCTGAATTGGCGATTTCAAGCAATTCAAATGTAAATAACCCGAGTTAATGTACATTTTATGAAGCATGCGGGTATCGTTAGTCATTATTATGCCGATCATGAATTGATTTGCTTTTTAAACATTGATAAATTATTGTAGATTAAATTTGAATAACAATACAAACATACGTTAAATCTGTGGTACTTATTTAATTGCATATAGTAAGACCACGTGATAAAGACCACGCAAGGTGTAATTTATTTATATTTTCTCATGATATCTACAATGTAATGTTACACTGCATGAGGGCATTATCATTTCAGGAAAATGCGTGAAAATATATCAAGCTGTATCGCGACACTATGATGTTGCCAAATATGTTGAAAGGCGGAAAAAGACATTAATTGAGAATTATATACGGTATAAGCATCGGACTAATTGTTTTTTAAATTATCATTAATAATAAAGATTGATTTTCATCATTTTTTTGCTCGGCGCTATATATGCACGTACTGACAAACAGCGTGCTACCCACAAGTGGCATGCTCACAAATTTGGTCAGGTGGAGGCTTAGCTATGAACTGTTTGACAAACAATCAATACTGTGTCATGCGGCTGTACTTTTATATATTTGCCTTGACCTTGTTCATAGTTTCAGTCATTCTTGTAACAATAATGTCCTTGAACCGGTGAGCTACTCTATCCCGAATGACAGTTGGACGGCCATCAGCCATATATC